>JAYESA010000903.1:12500-17500 GCA_036927795.1 Iris macrosiphon | reverse complement strand
CCAAGCTCAAGAGATATGATCTAATGAGTATGCTACAATTATTTGCTTAGGTGAGTTTCTATTCTTGCCTAGATCAGATTTCATTTAGCAGGTATGCAAGAACAAAATAACATAACTTCCTATGCCACCGTTCGGTGACTTTACCTGTCCCGTCTGAACCACCTGTACAACTTACCATAGCCTTCCCTGTCACGAAGACATAGTTAGTCTGCACAGTTTAAATATACACAACATCTTTTGGTTGGACGGGGGATGGATCGGCTGACATTCCGCCTCAGGTAGCTAGCCTTTGGCGGACGCACGGACCCATCCAAGCGCTAGGACTACACTAGCAAATGTTCTACCCAGGTCGAAGCGGTCCCGGTGCCCCGGCGACCGTTCGTAGAACGTTACCCCTTGTATACAAGTTTGTCCAACACCAACCCACTAAACCCATAGTTAACACCTAAGGATTTAAAGAAACGGCATGTACGGAACCGCTTTACTGTGCTACCATAATCGACCAACAAGTTATATGCAATAACATTTAGCAGTTTTAAGAAGAATAACTTGTGTTATAAATAAGTGCCGATCAATTAATATACCCAACGAACGTGCATGCATCAATGAATTTATGCAAGGTTCTGAATGACAAGCAATGAATGTTCCAAGCCTACTTTTTATCTTTTCATTCAACTTTATATATTTGGTATCGTTTGAATGAATGCACAACTGAGTCAATCTTTATTATGAACGGAGCCCTTGGTAAGAAGGTGCTTATCGAAATAGAGCCACTCACAAGTTTGTTGAATAGGAAGAAGAAGAAGAGGTCCCTAAGACTCCGCTCGCGCGTCGTCTACACGATCACCTGCACGCACCAACGGATGATCAATACCTCCTGCTTCGGTCTCCAAGGGTCGATACGAAATGCGAAATCCTAAGAACGAAAGCAATGAAATCCATTGAAACCGTTCAAGAAAACGCAAGTCATAAAACCAACAAGAAAGCATCCAAGCGGCACGAAAACGGACAAGAAACCAACGCAACGGAAAGGCCCCTCTCGACTCTGCCGCCGAGTCCATCCTCGAGGCACAGTCCGTTGTATATGGGACCTGATTCCGAAGAAACCAATCCATAACGAGGAAAGGATCTTAATTCAATCTGTCCCGTTCGGACGGTCGTAAGTATTCTTTGGCCGCACTCCCCGAATAGGGGGAACGGGGCATTACATCATAACCATCCAAAAGAAAGTTTCGTCCCGAAACTTAGGAATAGAACCTACCCCTAAGGAATAATGAGGGGAACCTTTCCCTCATATCAGCTTCAAGTTCCCAGGTCGACTCCTCGACCGAATGGTTCCGCCACAGGACGCGCACTAGCGAGACGGTTCGGTTCCGCAACTGCTTCTCTTTACGATCCAAAACTTGGACAGGCTCTGCTGCGTACGACAAGTCCGCTTGCAGATTCAACTGACCCAAGTCGACTATGTGGTTCGGGTCGTGCACAAACTTTCTCAGCTGTGAAACGTGAAAAATATTGTGTACTTCTGATAGAGCAGGCGGCAAAGCAACTTGGTAGGCGACCGGAGTAACCCGCTTGAGAATTTCAAACGGTCCAACAAATCTTGGACTTAACTTTCCTTTTACTCCGAATCGCATAACTCCGCGCATAGGCGAGACTTTCAAGAACACATGGTCCCCTTCAAAGAATTCAAGGGGGCGACGTCGAGCATCGGCATAACTCTTTTGTCGGCTTTGTGCTGTCTTCAACCGTTCACGAATCAACCGAACTTTTTGTACGGTTTGTTCAACCAGCTCCGGCCCTAGGATTTGCCGTTCTCCGACTTCGTCCCAGCAGATTGGTGACCTACACTTCCGCCCATACAAAGCCTCGTACGGAGCCATCTCGATGCTGGACTGATAACTATTGTTATATGCAAATTCCGCCAGCGGCAGGTAGACGTCCCAACTTGACTTCGAATCGATCACGCAGAGGCGCAACATATCTTCTAGTATCTGATTCACTCGTTCCGTCTGACCATCTGTTTGTGGATGATAGGCTGAGCTAAACTTCAACTTGGTCCCCATCGCCAGCTGAAGGCTCTCCCAGAAACGCGAGATGAATCGCCCGTCCCGATCTGATACTATAGAAACTGGCACTCCATGCAGCCGGACTATCTCGTCAAGGTAGGTCTGGGCGAGGCGATCGGCGCTCCAAGTACTTTTGATGGCAAGGAAGTGTGCAGACTTGGTTAACCGGTCGACGATAACCCAGATCGCGTCGTTCCCCCGTTGCGTCCTTGGCAGGCCAACAATGAAATCCATGCAGATGTGCTCCCACTTCCATTCCGGGATAGCAAGATTTTGCATCTCTCCGCCCGGCCTCTGATGCTCTGCTTTCACCCTTTGACAGGTTATGCATTGGGACACAAAGAGTGCAACATCTTTCTTCATGCCTTGCCACCAGAAGGTCGTTCGGAGGTTTTTATACATCTTCGTGCTCCCGGGATGGATCATATAGGCTGCGTAATGAGCTTCCGCAAGGATCTCCTTTCTAAGTTCTGAATCATCGGAGACGCATAGCCTTCCTCTCACCCGCAATGCCCCATTTTCATCAACTGCAAAGTCCTTCGCCTTCCCCGCTAGAATCTGCTCGTGCATTTTCTTTAGGAAAGGGTCGTCTTTCTGAGTAGATGTGACCCGCTCTATTAGGTTGGGTACGAATCGCATTTGAGCGACCCGCGCGCCACGATATCGAATTCGGAGTTCGATGCCCATCTCTTCTAAGTCCCTTTGTAACCTGCGATCGACTGACAGAGATCCAACGAAGATCCGACTCAGAGCATCCGCTACAACGTTCCCTTTTCCAGGTGTGTAGTCTATCGTCAAGTCATAATCTTTTATCAATTCTAGCCAACGGCGCTGACGAAGGTTGAGGTCCGTTTGAGTGAATAAGTACTTTAAGCTTTTGTGATCAGTATAAATTCGGCAAGGCACTCCATAAAGGTAGTGTCGCCACAATTTCAGGGCAAAGACAATTGCCGCTAACTCCAGGTCGTGTGTAGGATAATTTTTCTCATGCTTCTTCAGTTGCCTGGAGGCATAGGCTATCACTCGATCTCGCTGCATAAGTACACACCCCAAACCTTGCCCAGACGCGTCGCTAAATATTTGGAATCCCGAGATCTCGTCTGGTAATGCAAGTAACGGGGCAGAGGTGAGGCGATGCTTTAACTCTTTAAACGAAGCTTCGCAGTCGGCGGACCACTCAAACGCGACTCCCTTTTGTGTGAGGCGAGTCAGAGGTAATGCAAGTTTGGAAAAATCCTTCACGAACCGTCTGTAGTAGCCCGCTAGCCCGAGGAAGCTTCGAATCTCGCTAACGGATGCAGGTCGCTTCCACTCGACAATGGCCTCCACCTTCTTCGGATCGACTGAGATGCCTCCCGCAGAAATGATGTGCCCGAGGAAAGATACACTACTTAGCCAGAATTCACACTTACTCAGCTTAGCATATAGCTGGTTGTCCCGAAGAGTTTGTAGCACGGTCCGCAAGTGCTCTACATGTTCTTCTTCACTCTTCGAATACACCAAGATATCATCGATGAATACTACTACAAACTTATCGAGGTAGGGCCGGAACACAAGGTTCATCAAACTCATAAAGGCAGCGGGGGCATTGGTTAGTCCGAACGGCATCACCAGGAACTCATAATGGCCATAGCGAGTTCGAAAAGCTGACTTTGGCACATCGTCTTGCTTGATCTTTAGTTGGTGATAGCCCGAACGGAGATCAATTTTAGAGAATACCGTGGCAGCCTGCAACTGATCGAAAAGATCGTCTATTCTTGGAAGAGGATACTGGTTACGAATGGTTGCTTTATTCAATTCTCGATAGTCGATGCAGAGCCGCAACGAGCCATCCTTTTTCTTCACGAATAGTACTGGGGCACCCCACGGAGATACACTAGGCCGAATGTATCCTCGATCTAGCAAGTCTTGCAACTGTACTTTAAGCTCTTTCAATTCTGCCGGGGCCATTCGATACGGTGTCTTGGAAATTGGTCGAGTTTCTGGGAACGTGTCTATAGTAAACTCTGTCTCTCGATCGGGCGGCATGCCTGGCAACTCGTCGGGGAACACATCAGGAAAATCCGCCACAACGGGGATAGACTCAACGTTTGCGCAATCTTGCCGAGTGTCTCGAACGGACGCTAAGTACCCTTCGCAGCCGGAGTGAATCATCCGTCGAGCAGACATTGCTGAGATCACCATGCAGGCGTTTGACGCTTTCGACTCAGGACTGCACGCGAAGCAAAACTCGGTCTCGCCGGGCAAACGAAACACTACTTCCTTTTTCGCACAGTCGATTGTAGCTGAACAAGCGCCAAGCCAATCCATCCCCAGAATAAGATCGTAGTCCCTTATGTCTAGAACTATCGCATCTAATGACAATCTCCGTCCCCCGATGCAAATGTTACCTTCACGACAGACTAAGCGAGCCGATAGATCTACTCCCGAAGGAGTGCTAACACTTAGGTTTAAGCCTAGCGGTGTCATAGGGAATGTGTGTTCGGCGGCAAAATCTGCCGAAATGAAGCTATGTGTTGCACCAGAATCAAACAATACTCGAGCAGGTACATTATTAAAAAGTAATATACCTGACACCGTCGTGTTCGATGCGAGTGCCTCGTCCCGAGTCAAGGCATAGACTCGGCCCTGAGCGTTTTGCGGTGCCTGGTTTGCTCGTTGAGTTTGCCCCTGACCCTGAGGCTCTTGGTTTTGTTGATGCTGCTGCTCTTGCCCGCTAGCACGACAGTTCACTGCCATGTGGCCCTGACGACCGCACTTAAAGCATGAACCATTGAACACCCGACAGTTCCGTGCGATGTGTCCTGTACGATTGCATCGGTGGCAGACGGCTTCGTTACCCCTTCCCGGGTTTGCTCCCTGTTTACCGCCGTTATTGGGGCGCTTCTGCGCGTTGTTTCCTCCTGTGTTGGCATGGCGCTTGTGATTGTT
>JAYESA010000902.1:15000-80714 GCA_036927795.1 Iris macrosiphon | reverse complement strand
GGGCTTGATCAGTATACTGCTTGGGCTTGAACGGAGAGTGTGGATAACATATGTACAGCAATTATGACTCCACTATCTCGCTTCCCATTCAATCCTAGGCACCGGAATGTGTCCATTTGTTGTGCCTTCTCTATAAGCTTCAGTAAAGAAAACACATTTTCTATATTATATATACAGTCACTTCACCTTGGCTGCATTATAGTTTTCATGTGATTTGAATCATGGGCGTCTCCAAATAAAATTAGTGTTTAGACTTGTCACATTGGTCGGGCTGCTAGAGCTTCTTTATTACGTCGCACCAATATCACATTTTCAATCTTCAGTTCCACCCTGATGCATTTCCACGAACAGATGGTGGATGAGCTGAAACTGAGTCAATCAGGGGAGCTGTAGTCAGAAAAGAAGAAGAGGGTTCGATGACAATGGTTGAGGGGGATCGACATGATGGTGGTTCTGTAGTTCGAGCGGAGGGGGACCATTGATGTCGGGGAGGACTGTTGGTGGGTCTCCAGGTCGGATCTGGGATGGCTAGAATGTGGCGAGATCGGTGAGGGTGGCATGGCGTGTTGCAGCTCCTCGAGGCGATAGGAGGGCGTCGAGCTCTGGTGTGGACGAAGCCGCCGCTGACGCTGGTCATCATACTGGCTGGTTGAACGTCGGAGTTGGCAAAGGCAACAGGGGAGAAGAGGAAGTCATGTGGTGGCATTTATGGACCACAAGAATATGGGAGGCTCGATGGAGCAGGGGTGGATCGACACGGATGTGGTTCTGGTCACACAGAGACGAGGGGGGGTGGTTTGTATGTATTAGAGAAAGCTTCTCTAGGACAGAATTTTATTATGGCATCAACATTTAACTAGAAAACATTAGCGAAAACTAATGACAGGGGAGGTATTGTGACAAAATATGCGAAATAGGAGCTATCCACAATAATGAATATGAAGGCTACAGCAGTAGTACTGGAAAACCTCAAGGAAGGTCCATGATATTTACTAATAGGATGATCCTTCTAAGTAAGCTCATTTTCTGTCTTCAGAGGGTCTTCTTTCTTGGTATAAACAAAGCTACATGCTTCAATGTGCATATGGTACTTCTGGTTTATGGCATGATGTGACATCTGTACCTGCTTTTTATTCTTTCATTTTTCTGTTCAATTGATTCTTCTATTAATCAATTTTCATGATTGCTTAGCATAAACGGTTTCTCATATCTGTTAGAATATTAGTTCTTCCGTCTAATATTGATTTTTCTGTGTATTTCAGGGTGGTTAGAATAAGGAGAATGCGCGAGGTAAATCAGGAGGCTGTTCTTCTTGCACTTTGTTCTAAGACTTTCACTAAAGAAGTAATTGTTTTCAGGTAACTTTCCATTCATTAAAGCCAGCTTCTCCCATGTTTCTCAATTCTATTGGCGTCATATCATAATGTTTGTGCTCAACTTTAATTAGGTGGTTAAGTTTTAGGGAATTTTTGACTTTCGTCCCACTTAATAATATGATTTTAGACTTACATCCCACTTTTTTTATTTATTAGACTTGCATCCTACTTTTTGTCACGAAAAACTTTAATTTTGTCATGAAAAACTGTCGTCAAATGTTTTTCGTGACAAAAAGTGGGATGTTAAGTCTAATAAATACAAAAAGTGGGATGTCAGTCTAAATTCATATTATTAAGTGGGACGAAAGTCAAAAAATTCCTAAGTTTAATTACCTCTAGAATAGATGTGAAGAATCTAAAGCTCATCAATCTTTTAGTATAGCCTAGCTAGCTGCATAATGTTTTGTATCAAATATATGTTCAATTATATGAATTCCATGTGCATTCGGCAACTTGCTAGAATGTCTATGTATGATTCTTTTCTCAGATGTATTCATTATTTGCTAATTCATGCTGAATGCAAGGTATTCAAATCTTCCATGTTCAGAATTAATACATTTGACATTTGAAAGTCGATCTTTTTTAACTTGTAAGTATGACTGTTTGGCACAACTTCATCTTACCTTATCCACCTGATGTTTATTGATGGCAGTGGAACAAAGCAGGCTGCACATAGGCTAAAAAATTATATTTGGTCTGGCTGGACTGAAGGCTGCTGAACTTCACGTAATCTTACTCAAGTTCAACGCCTTGATGTAAGTTCCTTTCTTTTCATAGTAATTTTTTTGCTTCATTGCCCTATAGTACGTTTCCTAGAAAATCTAGAAAAAGGTTAACCATAATTTTTATTTTTCATTGTTTTGTTCATATGAAAAGAACAAATTTTTTGTGCTTGTTTTCTACTGGAAAGTTCTTAAGTTTCGCTTTTGGGGTTCTAATTATTCAAAAATAGAACGGGTAACATTTCCACCTACATGGAAGCTTTTATATACAAGACATCTTCCTATCACTAGACATTTGAAATTTCGCTAAACAATCTTATTAGGGTTGGGCACCAACCAATGCACAACCTGAAATGTATGTTCTAACCAAGGTAGTAAAGGCGCAAGGCGCACTCGAGGTGCAAGGCGCACTCGAGGCGCAAGGGGTCAATATCGTCCGAGGCGCAATGCACACTTATGGTGCACGTCCGAGCAAAGTAAGGCGCAAAAATAAATAAAAGTAAAAATATCCATAAATAAATAAATAAATTAGTAATGTAAGAAATAAACCAAATAACATATTAGAACCAACAAAAATATGTTAAAACATAACCAAGTAAACTAGTAGAGCAACACTAGCACTTAACGGAACTAACAAAATTAACAAGAGTTTGTGTTCTCCTTACCATATTTTTAGTAAAATTTAGTTTTTGTGTTCAATTGTAACCAACTTTGAAAACCGTGGAAAGGGCTACCCTCTCCCACTTGTATGAAGTAAGGGTTAACTTCCTGCCTAAAAAGTTTTTTGTATAAATAAAAAAACCATAAGGCGCGCCTTTTCTTGGTTGCGCCTTGCTGAAAGGTGCCTTGCCTAGTGAGCTATGTTGTATTAAGCGTGAGGCGAGGCGAGACGACGAGGTTTGTTGTCTCGCTTAAGGGCGCTTAAGCGGCACTTAATTAGCGCCTCATTTTTTTTTGCTCCTACATGTAAAATACTTTATATGCACATAAATTTCAATATTTTTTCATACAATCCTACTAGTATATGCATGAATAACAATACCAATTATCAATCAATCAAAGTAACATATAAATATTAGAATCAAAATGCAAACTACAAGCCACACAATGCATACATACTACATAGTAAACAAAATACCATCAAACAAAGCTAAGTCTCTAAAGTTCCTACTTAAAGTTTTCCAACTATCCAACTATGTGAATACAAAAGCTTCGGTTCGGTTAAAAAAAAGATAAAATTTCTTTAAGCGAGGCGCTACTAAGCAACGCCTAAGCGTTGATCGTTTTTCTGGGACGCGATTTCATTAAGCGAGGCGCCTTTATTTGAAATCTTGCTTAAGCTGCGCTTAAGCGCGCTTTTCACAACATAGCTAGTGAGGTGCGAGGCGCGCCTTAGGCCTGCCCGAGACGTACTTTTGACTACAATGTCTAACAATTGTAGTAATGATAAATAAATACAAATTCCTATTCAAAGAGTAGAGTTGGAAGAAAATCACAGACTATAGAAGTATACTGGTTTGACCCAGGCTTAACCCATTCCGGGACAATTCCCACTGAAGAGGTCTACTATTTGAGTTTGTCCAAGACCCCAAACTGAATTATTCATTTATACCTTATTAGTAATCTACAGTGTTTGTGCTTCTGTCCTTTTATCACACTCTAGAGAAATTGTAATGCTGAAAGAGTTTTTTTTGTGTGTAGAATGGGTTATCCTATAACCTAGGTTGTCAATCGAGATACATATCATGTATTGATTTGCTTGATTATCGTATCGTGTATCATAAGATACATTATTCCATGGTAAATTTGATTGACAATTAATATACTCATACATATATGGATAAATTTAATACATTGAGTGATCAGGGAGCATTGTAAATTTTTAAGTGACAAGTTCATTATGAGTTGATATTTAGGAGAAAAAGTATAACATTTGCACTACATAATGTATTTATTTGTGACTATAGTATCATTGCATCAATGAGAATTCTGCTCTCAACAATTAGTGTGCTGATAGTCAAATAATGTTTGCACATTGTAGATTGTAAACAATGTATAGATTATAAAACCTAGGAAATAAAGAAAGAAAAGCCCTCTAGTAAAACCCATATCAAAACATAGGGGAGGTTCAAGAAGTCTAAAAAAAGAAATAAAAAAAATTGTTTTTGAGAAATTACTTGCCCGAGTAGTTGGTCTCTCGAGATGCTAGATGTGTAATTCTCGAAGATGTTAGATATTGTCGTTGGAGAAGCTGGAGGCAAGTTTGTAATATCAGTTTGGACCTTCCTATTGATATCGGTTTTACCCTTCCTATGAGTATCGGTTTTACCCTTCCTATGAATATCGGTTTTGATTGTCTTGAGGGTTTGAATCAGATCAGTAGCTTTTGACCGTTTCTGTATCTGTTTTGATCTATACTTTATGGATGGAGTCAATGAAGGTGCCAGAATGGAACCACTTGTCCAAAGAGTCCATTTTCAAGCAAAGAATGTTAGTAATAAATAAAGGGTTTTAAATATTTATATGGGCATTCAGGTTGAGATTTCAATCGCTTCGACGGTTTCAGTATCAGTTTTGACTGATACTTCAAACTATGGATGGAGTAAATGAAGGTTGTCAGAATGGAAACACTCGTCCAAAGAGTTCGCTTTGAAGCAATAATGTAACAAAAAGGGATTTAAATAGTTATATGGGCACTCAGGTTGAGTTTTTAATGATGCAGCATTGATTTCTAAACCATTTAAACTTTGGTAATTTCCATATTGTCTGCTTAATACATACTGTATTGAGTGAGAGGGATTGTATTGTATGATACAAGAAGTGTATCACAAGATAAATTGTTCTTGTATTGCTCAACAAGTTACATTTATAGGTTGAGTTGTATTGTATTCTAAGATACATATTGTCTATCTTAAGATATATACAAGAGAGCCTATAAATTACAACTCATATGTGGAAATTACTTTGACCTTTTGAAACTAGTCCTTAAATGGTTAGCTGGTCAAGTTTCTAAATATCAGATACTATATTCATATAGGGTTAAGGTGTGGCGTTAACAGTTAACTACTACTGGACATTATATTGGAGATATGTGATATCCATTTATCGGTGGTTGCTTATAGGAATTTGTAATCTTAATTTACAAATATAGGTTGTCATAAAGTTGGGATTCATTCCTTCACTCTTTGGCGTAATGTGTCATAGAGATAATGCAATATATTGTTATAGTTTAGCATTACCAGTTAACTACTACTGGACATTATATTGGAGGGGATATCCATTTAGGCACTCATAAATATGTCCCTCCTAAATAAAATTGATAATGAACTAAATGCATTATGCTAATTGTTGTATAAACATTACAATCCAATAGTTCGACAATATTTGACTCTTTGAACTAGTGTTAGAATGTTTAGATGTTCTAAATATTCAATATCAAATTGATGCAAGTTTGTCATTTTTTTATTATTAACGAACTACCACACAATATATTGGAGATATGGTATATCCACAAATGTTGCTGGTAGATAAACATTAATAACTAAGGCATTGTGCTAGTTGTCATAAATGGCCTACAATGTTATCCTATATAAAATCATTATCGGGAATCAATTAGAAATGCAATATTAAAAAAAGAACTTACCAACTGTAGTCTCCATTCCAACACCAAAGTCTTTGGTGGTTGCTATCGGTATCTGTAATCTTATTTTACAAATATAGGTTGTCATAAAGTTGGGATTGTCTTTTATTCACTCTTTGGCGAAATATGTCATAAAGATGAATGCAATTCTAATAGCAAATTTTATCAACTTATCTCTTTTTCTGTCTCTTTATAGTCTAGGAAAGCTTAGAGTAATGTGTCAGAGATGAATTCAATTCCTATAGCAAATTGTATCATCTTATCTTTTCGTCTAGACTTTTTATAGTTAGAAAAATTTGGAGGTTGCTCCTTGGTTGCATGAAGCTTAAAGTGCAATCTAAAATGTGGTTTACCTATTTGTCAACTGTCCACCTAGATTTTATGGAATGGCCCTCACAAGCTCATAGGTACCTTGACTAGGAATTTGGCACCGACATAGAGGGTTGACATCAGGTCAACAACCGGTCATAAAACTTGTCAAATCTTATATAGAGCTTTTCTATGCTCCATAGCCGACCCCATGGCTTGGATGATGTCATAAAGCTTTTGGCTGATTTATCATATCAAATCCAATATATGCCCACATTTTGCTAAAATAACACAAGTTTTTGTAGATTTTAGGGTCGAGTTCTATTGGGATTGTTATTCTTTCGCTCTTTGGTGTAATGTATCATAGAGATCAGTACAATTCTCTATAGCGAATTGTATCATCTGACCTCTTTGTCTAGACTTTTTATAGTCTACGAAAACTTGGAGGGCGTCCCTTGGTTGAAAGAGCTTAAACTTCAATCTAGAAGGTGAGTCTATCTACATGTATACTGGCTACCTAGGTTTATTGCATGGCCCTCTTTGGCCACTTAGGTTTTATGGCATGGTCCTCTCAAGCTCATAGCTACCTTAGCTAAGATTTTGACACCAATATCGAGAGTTGAGTTATGTCGACAACCGGTCATAGAACTGTGTTAAATATTGTATGAAGCTTTCTTATGTTCTGTAGCCGACCCCATTTTGATGGGAGAAGGCTTGAAATATGATGATCAGGGGTTGAGTCCAATGGCGGATGCATATGTAATCTAGTGGGGGCGGTGCCCCCAGTGAAATAAATTTTTTTAATGCTATATCGTCATTTGGTTTGCAGAAACTAGCTGCTGGTGGCAACATTACTGGGAGAGTGGGAAAAGAAAATTGGACAAAATAAAGTGAAGTAGCAGCAAGCCACCATACCAAGTGGCTTGGCCCCACCATAACTTTCATTCGGTTGAAGAGTGAAGGCTTCCATAATTTCATTTGGTCCCACACTAGAGACCCACACTCCCGCTATATCTTTTCTTTCCTTTTCTTTTCCATTTGGCCTACTGCCCGCCCTCTCCTTTCCTTTCCAGAAGACTTCCATTTGGTCCCACACTCCACTTCTTTCAAGCAACTATCCTCTTCTTTCCTTTCTCCTTTCTTTCTCTACTTCTTTGTCCTCCCCCCCAAATTTTTTTACAAACCTACTATGCTGTCACTGCTAGCCGCTTTGAAGTCCGAAGGCGCGGAGGACGGGAGAACGGAGGTGGGAGCTGCTCTTGAAAGAAAAACAACCTAAGGTAAATTTCAGAATCAAATTAGGTCAAGATCAAATTAGGTCAAAATTAAATTTGTGAAATCTTTAATTGAAAAATTATGCTATATTTGTATTTGTAGAATTGATTTGTGGAATAGGAAGTTTGAATATGGAAAGATTTTTTAAACAAAAAATATCACATTAAAAAGCAATTGGAAGTTCAGGAGAGGGTGCATCTAATAGTCCTTAAGAGGCTTTATCTTCAACTTCGCTCATGAAAGAAATTGTAGATTTGAATAGCCTCCCTTTAGATCTGACAAAGGAAAAAAAATTCTGAATATCACCCAAACCAAGTTGATAAAATTAGAAGAGTTTACTTGCTAAAGGGGCCTTGTCAACCTCGTGGCCAAGATTTTTCCAAAAAAATGATTGGAAATAAATAGCGTCGATTTAATCCGATTTGGTTTGATCAATATGCTAATTGACTAGAATATAGTGTGAAAGAAGACAAAGCATATTGCTTGTGTTGCTATTTGTTTAGGCCGGATCAATTTGACAATCAAGGTAGTAGTGGTGCATTTGTAATTGATGATTTTTCTGCTTGGAACAAAATAGAGGTTAGATTCTCATGTTGGTCTGGTTAATAGTGCTCATAATTTGTCATTGAAGAAATGTAAGGATCTAATGAGACGAGCAATCCATTGTGGTGGTTCTTCATAGACAATTGTATATTGTGAAAAATGAATATCGGATTCGTTTATATGCTTCAATTGATGCTTGTAGATTTTTGTTGCACCAAGGGTTACCTTTTTGTGGCCATGATGAGACCGAAGCTTCTACAAATAAAGGAATTTTCTTGAAATGATTAAGTATACACTACAGCTGATCAAAATGATTCTGTTTGTAATGTTGTTCTTAGAAATTTTCCAAAAAACCATCAAATGGTTGTTCCGGGCATTTAAAAAGATATTGCTTATTGTTTTGCACAAAAAATAGTGTAAAATATACTAAGAGTTTCAAAATAATTTTTTCTCATTGATGGTGGATGAGTCTAGTGATGTATCTGGCAAAAGAACAAATGACTGTGGTTTTGCGATTTGTTGACTCCTGTGGAAATGTGAAAGAGAGGTTCATTGGTGTTGTTTATGTGATGAAGACTTCTGCTTTCTCTAAAATCTGCTATTGATAATTTGTTTGCTGATCATGATTTGAGTTTGATGAAAGTTCGGGGTCAAGGCTATGACAGGACAAGTAACATGAATGGTGAATTCAGTGGGTTGAAAACTTTGATTATGAATGAAAATGAGTCAGCGTATTATGTTCATTGTTTTGCACATCAACTTTAATTAGCTCTTGTTGTTGTGGCTAGAAAACATGTTGATATTGCAGACTTTTTTAATATGATTTCTACCTTGATGAATGTTGTGGGAGCCTCTTTTAAGCGTAAGCAAGCAGAAAAAGTAGCAGAAGGAATCAAGAGGTTCGATTGAGACGGAAAGGGATTGAATCAAGAGTTAAGTCTTAAGAGAGCCGGCGATACACGTTGGAGATTTCATTATTAGATCATTGTTGAACTTTGTTGTTTTGTTCTCTTATGTGGTTGAAGTTCTTGAAGTTGTTTTATGTGATGCTACGGATTCATCGAAAAAAGCCCAAGTACGTAGTCCATTAAGGTATTTGCAATCATTTGATTTTGTCAATTTGTAATTAATGCTAAGTTTATTAGGGATCACGAATGAGTTTTCATTGGCTATGCAGGTATTTGTAATCATTTGATTTTGTCTTCAATTTACAATTGATGCTAAATATATTGGGGATCACAAATGAGTTGTCATTTGCTTTGCAAAGGAAAGATGAAGACATTTTGAATGCTATAACACTTGTCAAAGTGGCTAAGTGGCGATTGCAAACGGTAAGAGGATGGATAGGAATCTCTCCTAAGTAAGATCACCACATTTTGCAATGATAACAAGATTGACTGTTTGTATATCCTTACCATCATCAGCGTAAAAACAATACTACTAAAGAATTTCATTATCATGTGGAATGCTTTTATGCGATTATGGATAAGCAACTTTTGGAGATTAATGATCGATTCAATGGGGTCAATTCTGAGTTGCTTCTTTGTGTTGCTAGCTTGAATCCAAGTGATGATTTTGATACATCAAAGTTGAATGCATCTCTCTCATTGAATGCATCACTCTTGAGCATCAACTAAAGACATATTATAGATGTGGGAATAGATGACCGATTTAGTCGGTTCAAGGGGTTTGGTGATCTATTTTGATTGCTAGTGCAAACAAATAAATACCTTTCGTACCCTTTGGCGTATCGACTTTTGAAGTTAGCATTGATTTTGCCTATAGCAACAACAAGTGTGGAAAGATGATTATTTGCAATGAATAATGTAAAGAAGGATTTATGAAACCGAATTTGTTATCAGTTTTTAAATGATTGTTGTATGTTTCATAGAAAAAGAGTTGTTTAGTAGTATTACAAATGATGTTATAGTTTGTCACGCCCCGCTCCCAGAATACTGGGTAAATACGGGGACTGACATGGCCAACTGTACCTTGCAGAATACCGAAATAAGCCGCAATGTGTTAAGATTGTCTAGAAGACAGATGTGTGAACTCTAGCATGCTATGGCGTCAGTCCTAAGGCCGACAAATCCTAGTATCTCAATCCAGCAACACAAGTACAAGAGTATATCATACATGAAAGTAAAGAGGCGTCTCAAATTACATGTCACATATGATCATGAAGCTAGTGAATAAAAATGATGCACTAGCAGAGTATAATAATACATGATCAAATATACCAGCCATGGTCTAATATATATATCATGTTGACCGTAGTCTCAAAAATATTAGGAGCTAACTCTGCCCCTTGCTAAATACCACAAAATGAAGTAATCAAGACGAGGGGTGGAAGAAGGAAACTCACTCGCGAGCTTCGGTCGCAGTCCTACGAGTACGAGCCATCTTGCTGGAAGTGCGGTGGATCCTGGTTCTATTCGGGGTAACCTGGCCATGCAAAGCCAATGGGGTCAGAACCCCAAGCAACAAGTACCACAAAGGAGCTTGAGGTGATAGACCAAACACATCACAAAATAAGCAGAAAGAGACATAAAAAAAATAAATGTTGATCGAGACTTGTACTGTACCAATGTACTTGTCTCAAGAATAATACTGGAAGAACTGATAATAAGTGCAAAAATAAAGGTAAGACGACGAGCGGCAAGAGAGCATAGAAACTACACTGGATCGGGACCACAACCCTTAAACCAAACAAGGACCGGAATTGCAGACGTTCACCCGAGCAGAATTTAGCACTCTAACCACGCGCGAGAGAAAAATAAAACTAGAGGAGCGAGCTATAATGAAAGTAACATCATTCATCGTACGACCATACAATTTTATAGCTTGCTATGATTAACTAGCTAGGGTTATCACATACATAAATTACTAAATGCATGTTTAAGAATATTGCTACCACCAACACTGCACTTAACCCGGATGGCCAAGGGTACACTTGTCTAGTAAACTTAAATGCACATTCAACCATACAATAACATAACTTGTTACTTGTCATAAACAAAAAATGAACTTATAAGCATAAACTTAAACTTGTAATCATAAAATTGCTTTATAAACATAAACTTGTATATAAACTTGTCTTGTAAGTGCCGCAACACGTGTAAACTTGGTCAGTCATAGAGCCCTTGCCTAACATGGTTGTTCCATGCTGCATGGGCCCCTTAGAGATCGGGGTAGCCGGTAGCGCAATATTCTTCCCTCCCAATGATCTATGTAAATCTTATCTTGTTTAATCATTACTAAATTATTTCAAGTTCTCGAGTCGTTGACACTTTGAGAACTCCCTAGAATGACGAGTCACGAGTACGAGCTTTTCACGAGTTATCGTTTTCGTGACACACGATACATTGGACAATACTCACACTCGATTGTCCGATGTCAAATGTAATGGATTTTCATACAAATATTTCCACGGTATCGTGAGGATTGTGAACTTGTACATAAACTTGTCTTGTGAACTTACATGCAAAACTTGTTTGGTATCATAAACTTGCATCGACATAAGGAAGCACACAACAATAATCACTAAAAGGAATTACTAAATGAACATAATTAAAGGGAACACAAAAATCACACAAGAAATTTTGGCCGCATGCGCTCACTGGTCGCATGGCCTCACTGGCCGCATGCACTCAATTGCCGCATGGATGCTCCTCTTGGACTTAGTAAATTTTTTATTCGTTCAGCGAATGAAAACATGAGCAGTTCAAGGGTAGCGCCAGAACACTGTGAATGTACAGTCATGCATCCAACAAGATGGACGCATGCTGTCAGTATGCGGCAAGAAGTTCAGGCCGCATAACCCACTCGGGCCACATAGCACTCTCTGCCGCATAGGTCGCTGGCCGCATGAAGAATTCGTCTTATCCAACAACAGGTTCAGCCATGGCCGAAAGTTCCAAAAATCGAAAATTTATTTTCTTCATAAATTTTTTATTTAACTCTTTAACTCAAGTAAAAAAAAATAAAATTACACGAAATGAAATGCTCTAACATAAGGAACAACTAGTTACCGAAAACACTTAAGTTTTAATAGATCAAAACTAAGAAAAACTCATGGAACCCACAAAAATTCTAAACTTTAAATTCAGATCTACAAAAATCTATACATCAAAATTCGAAACTCCAAGAACTAAATATGATCAGCAACTCAAGAGGAACATTTTCCATCAAATACATTTTTAAAACATATATATAAAAAATCCAAAAATCCATGACTTCACCATTAAACAAGATGTACTTGCCTAAGAGTTCAACGACCTATTCCTAGCTGGGTCCGGTGCTAGGGTTCGGCTAGGGGAGGTGCACGGGGTGAGGGAGAAGAGAGCAAGGAAGAAGAAAATGAAAATGAAGAAGAAGAAAGAGGAGAGAGAGAAGCTCATATATATATATATTAAGAGGAGAGGAAAAATGGTTTAGTCATGGGTCCAGTCAAATGAACCGAACTAGGTATACATTCTACATGCAGATCCTAAATCGGGTCTATGAGAATGCCAATAGGTATTCTACTGGTCTCATGTAGTCTCTCTCAACACAGGAAACACAATAATTAAAATGACACGAATCAACACGAGAAATACAACAGAAAAAATTAAATTCTAGAAATTCAAGAAATACCAAATCTGGATTCGGGTGGGACATAGAACGTTTCCAAAGTATGAAAACTCGTAGAGAACAATTGTGAGATCACTGACATATAATGCTTTCTTGTATGAAAACTCGTAGAGAACAATTTCTACCTTTTGTACTAAAAATTAGCCATTTGTTTGGGTTGTTTGGAGTGCTCTGTATGTTCAATTTTCAATTTTGTACTTTATTCGTGTATGTTCAGTTTTCGGAGACGTTGTCTCCGAACCCCCTTAAGATTGTGCCCCTAGTAGAATCTCATCCTGGATCCGCCACTGGTTGAGTACAAGATGTATGCTGATAGATCCAACAAATAGACAACTCTTTTGAACAATTTAGATGGTAAATAAATCCTGTTAAATGTTCTTTTATTGGATGCGCGATAGCAGAATTTTGTACCTCGGGAAGTTTTTGTACTGCATTTTGAAGATGGGTAATGAAACCTAAGAGGGAACATGAAAATATTTGAAAGGTAGTAGGAAAGAACATTTTAGCAATGTTGATAGGCATGTGGGTTGATAGATATAATTCTGTAAACCATATATAATTAATTATAAGTTTTAATCATTAAAATGGATATAAGGCATGTGATACACACTTTAGGAAACGTACTTGTCTAAGCCTTTGGGAAGAACTTAAAGTTAAAGAGACTCTCTGTCCAATACACCAATAACTGTAGTTTGAACAAAATTTTAACTTGAAGTAGCACATTTATCTTTTTAGGACGAATCATCACTCAACAATCATTTATGGAATCCAGTTCACCAAGCATTATGTTGTTACTTAATAGTTAATATTCAATTTGGAGAACAATCAATGTAGTTACACCAAGATCACTGGATCCCTTAGAGGAATGAAAGGATTAAGAGAATAATGATCAATGATGTAACTTATGTGCTACTCAATGGAGACACTTAGAGAAGGATGGATTCTTTCGTGCTTTTACTCCAGCTTGAGTTATAATTACCACCACTTCTGTTCAAATCAATGTTATCTTTCTCTTGTAGGAAGACATTTGTCAAAGGCATGTCTCAGATCATTGACTTTTTTTAGCAACATCTACAACATGCAAGTCATCAATTAACTATTAATATGGGAAATTCTATATAGACTATAGAGCTGATGAGATATGTCAAATTGTCAATAGGGTTTATGTCATGGGTAATGAATCTAAGCTTTCAACATTGAAAGAACTAAAATGAGACTATCTTCTCAACATATCAAGGCCTTTTGTTATAACTTCCGGTGTGATTCCTATTGTCTCCAATAATGTGCATAGCACATGAAAATTTACCAACACAAGAGGACACAAGGACCTAAGACTAGGCTATAAAGGGTTAGATTATTGGATATGGAACTGCCTTTTCACATACAACTAAAAACTTAATGCGGTTATTTCATTCCTTTCCATGCTTACTAAATTGAATTCCATAATGTGCATTATATCCTGACAAGATAAGTTGCTCTACTTCAGCTCAATTAATATCATGTTCATAACTAACTCAATCAGCAAGCAAAAATGTCTGATTGGACCATCAGTGGGAGATGAAGGGGAAAATCAAGCACTGGTTGGAGAAGGATGTGAGGAACATGCCCATGGGAGGTTGAAGCCAGGGTTAGGGAAGGAAGCGGCATAGACAATAGTCGGGAAAGTTGCTATTCTAGAGGAATATCCTGTCTTGGTGGAGATTTTTATTGTTTTTGATGGTTGTGGAGGGATGGACCAGTTGTTTGTGCATACCACAGCAGAGGGAGCATTGTCCATGTGCCGTGGTCACTATGTCAGACAAGTGGGAGGCAGCCAAAGGTGATTCAGTGGATAGGGTGACATGGTGAAGAGTCAAGCGGACAATTAGTGTTTGTAATGCAATTTCATGGTGTAGGTTTTTTTTTTTTTTCATAGATAAGTAAACTATGGTTTGTCACATTTAATCTAGACATGGCAGGAATGACTATTGTATTCTTATATTCGAATTCTTACCATCGACATAACTAAAAATGTTAAGCAACATATATTAGTGCCTGACAGTGTAATTTTAAACTATATGGCTCTTATAAATTTAATGGTAAAGTAGTAAATAATTCATTTTTGGCAAAAAGTTTCAACTGTTCTATACATCATTTTTTGAATTTTGGTCCACATACTAAACAGTTTCATATATGAGGAGCCTTACTGTTGTGTGAATCTTTATTCACTTTCTTTCAACGTACCTGTATCTTTGTGTCCCTGGATAATTGCTTTTGGAAAGAGGAATGAAATGTTCATTTTCACAGAAGATACTTTAGGTACTTTTGACTATTGTCATGTGTCATCAAAATCGGAGTTTTCAACATTCAGCCTCTCAGAATCAGTGTTTTCATACTTGTTCTTTATCTGTAAAAAGCATGTTGGAATGGTGGTTGTATGTCATGATCACAGAGCTCAAGCTATAACCTAACAGTAGATATTTCTATTTAACTATTTGTTCTTTGTTTCCATTTTGAACTCTGCATCATAGACTTCAAACTCGTTGTACGAGTTGGTAAAAAAAATATGTTGATGTTAGTTTGTCTTTTAACAGTGTGATGACATGGGTTGGGCTATTATTAGTCAAAGCAACATCTGACTGTATCAAATGATAACTTGTTATGTAAACTAGTTGTTTTATGCGTTCAATTAAGTTAAATACGGGTCTGGTTTCTATGTGAAATTCCAGGACATAATATTACCCAATGCTAAACTGGCACTTCGCAGCCATTTATATGTTTTGGTGTTTACAAGTCTAATTGACTACATGTTTTTTCTACAAATTTGGGCACTGTATTATGTTTTTAGGCCTATCAGATATATAACTTCTTTGAAACAATTTGTCCCCTTGTACATGCTAAAAACAGAATATATCTACTATTATGCTGCACCCTCATCCATATGCCTTCAGTTCTGGCAAATTTGCACTTTGTCATTTACATATTATCTGCATTCTGTTCTGTGGTCATGTTCAATTATTGAGGAGTTACCTTTTTACTTTCCATCAATGATGGTGTTCTTTTTGTTATTCATTGTAGGCTCTGGAAGTTTTCAGAAAGCGTGAAGTTGATTTTCTAATTGCAACTGATGTTGCTGCTCGAGTAAGTTTCATGTTCTTTTGCTATTTTCTTCAAACAAAAAACCCATTTAAACACATTTTAATCTTCGATTTCATTCTTGCTTTACTTTATATATATGCAAATTTAGTGCATATTTTGATTCCGTTTGCTTGCTTATTTTGGGGAGATTAAATTCCTTAAAGATACTCTGGAGTTTTCTGATAAAAACAAACATTCATGCCCAAGTTAAAGCCATGAAGCTACCTTAATTATCCCGATAACACATGGTCCCCCCCCTCGTTTTCTCCATATTAAGAAATTAATAGAGGACATGTATACATGCAAAATATCATATTCTCCTCTCTTTACAAAATGAAAAGAGAGGATGTCTTGCTACAGTATTATGAGGTTTGTTCGACCTTACGAGACGTTTCCAACTTTTCTGCGTCATTAATATCTTATAATCTTTTATAGTTATGTTGGGTTTATTAAAATTTGGGAATGTCATTATTCTTGGATCTTTTTCTTAATATGCCAGGTGATGAATGCAATTCCCTGGAGAAAATCGTATTATCCTCCCTCTTCATTTAGACTTTTATTTTAGTATAGGGAACTTGGAGGGTTCTTGTGCACGAAGCTTGTACTGCATGATCAAAATGGTAGGTTTACCTACCTGCCAACCCATCTTCTAGGTTTTTATGGCAAGTCCGTCTTAGTAATAGCTATAGGAATTTGGCAGCAACACTAAGGGTTTTTCTCAGGATGACAGCTGGTTATAAAACTCAGCTTTGTCATGCTCCATAGCAGATCCCATTCTGTTTGGAGAGATTTGGCATACATATGATTATGGAAGTTTCTGTGTCTTCTACATTTCTAGCCTATTAATAATTTGTCCTGTAGCCTTGCTTTGGACTCTTTCTGTGTTTTGTGCATAGCAGTTAATAGCTTCTTATTCTTATTCTTATTCTTATTCCAGGGGCTTGATATAATTGGGGTTCAGACAGTTATAAATTTCGCCTGCCCTCGGGATATTACAAGGCTAGTATGACCTATAATTTTCTTTTATTGGCCAGTTATTTTTTATATTTACATACCTTGATAATTATTCCTTGTTATGATTTTTGTTTGTTGTCTACTTGTGGCAATTAAATTTGATGGTATTGTTAGTTCACAGCGATATTTGGTTACATATTATGTTTACATACCTTGATATTCAAATTACTCCCATGTTATGATGTTTGGCTGTCGGCTACTCCTTGTGGAAGTCAGATAGGTACTATGATATAATCTTTTGACCAATATGCTGAAAAAGTTACTATTTTGCTCTTCCATTCAGTTAGTCCCTTCGTTGTCTCCCTATGATAATCTGCCTCCTGTGAACAAATTAGGAGCCAGAACCATGCACTTACATTGTCTGGTTGCTGGTGCAACGGAAGGAGTAATATCTTATGACAGTTATGATTATCTGTACTCAGAAACTTCTTTCACAAGAGGCTGCTAGATGGTAGGCATTTGGTTGGTTAACTGCATGCTTTGTTGAAAAACCTTCTAAAGCAGTGGGTTCAGCACCTTCTTTCAGACTTACCCTGTTAAAAGCAAAAAACTCCCCCAAAAGACTGAAGGCTAATGCAAAGAGTGGACAAAATATGCTTCTAGAGTTCACTCTTCAGGTCACAATCACTAATAGTTTGGAAGAGTACCAATAATGCTGTACAATTTTTAGATCACCCTAAGCGGAGTCCAAACAAATTGAGTGTGGATGTTTCTTTGAAGGACTATCCAGAATCCAGGAAATTACTGTTGTCACTTCTTCAATGATTGCTTTCCAAGATTCTCAAGTTTCTTTCATTTCATACTGTTTAGTTATAAATCTCTCAGTGTGTGTCAGGATATTAGTATAATCTACCTCGAGATATGAATCAAATCTGGATCCTTATTGAGGTAGGAGAAAATTATTAGCTTGAAACTTTCATAACATAATTGTACGCAAACTCCTACTTTCTTAATTATTTGAGAATATTCCACCCAAGGTTGTGAAAAGCACTAGGCGCTAGCCGGGCGGGCACCCACCGTCTAGCGCCTAGCCTGCGTAGGTGGTTCAAAAAAAAAAAAAATCTAAAACATCTACTGAAAATTGCAAAAAAGTTCCATAGAATCCCAAAACATGCATAGTCGGGCGTCGGGGTTGGGGGTTGGGGTGGGGTGGGGGACTAGAGATGTGGGCATCGGGTGGGCACCAGGCGCTTGGCGCCTAGGCGGCCGCCTTTTAGAGCAGAGATTCCACCAAACATCAATGTATTAGGTTGCGGCCAACCTTCTGGACTTTAAAGTGTATGCAAATGGGCTTATCATGAGACAGAGAAGGAACTGGTGTGAAAGGGAAATCATCCTTATTTTCTTATAGTATGTACTTTCATACAAAGTTTTATAAAATCCCGTGAGGCATGTGCCCAAGTGCACTTGAGGTGCGAGACTTACCCTTTCACCACATTTGATGCGATGTTCATTCACCTCGAAGCACCTGAGGCGTGCACTTTGTGCACCTCGCACACTACTTTTAAGGCACGCACCCTGGGAAACACAGACACGACCAAACGGTGTCCGACACGGATTCGTGTGGAGTTCAAATCCGACACAGATTGATGTGGGGCACAGTTCAATTCGTGTCGGATTCGTATCAGTTTGTGTCTCGACGAATTTCACCTTCGATTCGTAGCTAAAACAACCACATAGCCAAATTGAAAAAAAACATTAACGAACATGGAAGGTTCTAGACGTCTCCTCGCAGCGCTCGTCGGTGAGGGAGGTGGAGTTTTGGAGGCCGATCATTTTTTGAGACCTATTGGTTTTGGAGGCTGGAAGGATGATGGGTTTTGGAGCCTGAAAAATCTCAAACGACTCAAACTTTAAGTTGGTCGGTCCATAACTTAATTTAAGTATGGATTTTTTTTCAAATGTGTGTGCCAATGGCAGCCTTGGAAAAGTAACTTTGGGTATGTGTGGGTTCTTTGCTTTATTGGGTGTGCTTATGACAATGTTGTAAAAGAAGTTTTTTTATGAGTTGGTAAAGTAAGCTTGGTCTTTGTTTTATATTGGGTGTGCTTGTTGCAGCCTTGGAAAATATTGGACTGTATTATTTTTTCATTGCCTAGCATGTCTCTTTCATATTGATTTATAATCCAAGAAACAAACAGCTTAATGGGATCCTATATATATATATATATATATATATATATATATAGAGAGAGAGAGAGAGAGAGAGAGAGAGAGAGAGAGAGAGAGAGATTTCTGCTATTAAGCATTCCCGAAATAGCTGCCGTTGGATTTGTCCTTTTAGACTATAAATATTAGTTCTTTAACTACAAAATTTCTTGTGAGTTTTTGAATTAATTTGTACGATAAAAAAAGATAGATCTATCGACGGCCATTCCGGGGACATTCAGGTATGCTTAATAGTCCCGATACTTCCTCGTGTACTAGGTGGTTTCGAACCACTGCCCCGACAGGTAAGTTAGGTGTAGGATGGTTGTGTGGGTAATATATATATATATATATATATATATATATATATATATATATATATATATATATATATATATATATATATGAAAGTCTAGTAAAATAAATTAAAAAATAAAAAATAAAAATATGGAAAGTCAAAGGCGCACCTCACTAGGCGAGGCGTCTTTTTCCATGCGTGCGTAGTAGCAAGACGCCAACAAGTAAAGATGCGCCTAGGCGCTCCTTCTGTATTTGCACCTTATTGGCTCTATGGGCTCACCTGGTAGAAATGATAGTGATGAGAGTATTGATGGTGATGATGATTTGATCGAGTTTGATGAGGATGAATGATTGTTCTATTGGTTTTGTTTTTATTTTAAAATTTGTGTTCATTTTATTTGGTTACTTTTTGATTGAGAACACAAATTCGTGTTAGTTCTGTTGACTGCTATTACTACTCCGGTAGATTACTTGATTATGTTTTAATATATTTTTTTTGGTTTTAATATGTTATTTTGTTTTATTTCTTACATTACTAATTTATTTAGTTATGTAATTCTTTATTTTGTGCCTGGTTTAGCTCGGGAGCGTGCTCGTGCGCCTTGTGCTTTTCTACCTTGGTATTTGGTATGTCGTCAGCGTGTCGTGTCCTAAATTTTCAAGGTTCCCGTTCCCCGTGTCGAGTCATATATTTTCAAGGTTGTCGTTCCCCGTGTCGAATTTTCATTGTTTTATGTCATCGTGTCCATTGGTGCAACATAGCATGAACCTCTTGGACCTCACACCTACTTATGAGGCGCACCTAAAGAGCACAAGTTATAATCCAGCGTCTTATCTTTTCTTTTCTTCTTATTCCGTCCTTTTTTTATTTTGTAATAGACATGTTTGACTATTTTAATGTTTATATAATAATTCAATTAATCTTTCTATATTAATTAATAGGTTTCTATCATTACTTTTTTTGTTATGAAGTCAATTAAGAAAGATCAAGGTTGAAAATATTATCACCAACTGGATCCTTAGGATAGAAACTCATCCAATGTATCAAGTCAATCAAGTTATCTTTATATTGTAATTGATAGTTTTTGTTGGATGATGACATGGATACAATAACAAAGCCCGTGCCCCAAATTTTGGGGGCCGATTGTTTGAATCCCCTTTCTTCCATTTAGCTCCGTTGAGGGTCATGTGCTATGTAACTAATTAAACCATATTCTTTTTTAAAACTTCCATCCATGTTAGTTTAGGCCTATCTGTAGTCCTAGTTCCTCCTTTAACTATTATCTTACCTCTCCTCCTTACCAGAGTATCCCTAGGTATGTAGGTCTGTGACCCACGTGCCCAAACCACTTGAAATGATTTTCTCATCTTGTCCTCAATTTGCTCATCTGTAACTTCTCACAAATAAACTCGTTCCGTGTATTACCACTCATCCATCTGAAGACGATAATAGGGATGGTGATGATTTTTGTGGTTTTGCCAATTTTCTATTTTTATGAACTTGTGATAGTTTTTGAATTTTGACGATGGTTAACCGTTTGTTGTTGTCTTTATGATTTTATGTACTTCTCATTATTTTAATGGTGTTATGAATTGATTAGATATAATATGAGTTTGTGTATAAACTATATTCTTAAAGTATCTAAAAATGTGTATGTCGCTTCATTGAAGCCCACACCTAGCCGTATGCCTCGGGACTAGACTCCAGAGGACCCTAGTGCCTTGAGTGTCCCTCGTGCCTTTTAAAGCATTGATGAGACCAAGGAAAACTTCCAAAATTCTTTTAGACTATGAAAGAGAGTAGAAGGGGACGATAAGATTTGCTATTAGCCTATTAAGGATATGCATTCATCTCCATGGGATACAGTGGAGCCAAATAAAATTGTGTTTCCTTTATATTTGACATAAATAGATCCGATTAAATATACTGGCCTGTCCTTTTGAATGAAATTTCTTGTCAATTGAATTGTCAACAAGTAATTTTTATGTTATTTCTACGTTCTGCCTGATGCATTCTTTATTTGACCTAGCATATCTCCGACCTTGTACCCTTTTTTGCATTATGATTTTCTATGGCCTTGATTTAGCTTTATATTCTCGATTCGTTTGTCTTTTAATGTTCAGCAGGCTGCAGTTTTAAACTACCTAGATATTTACTGGATCAGTTTTGTTTTATGCACATCAATCCAATACCTTCTCTTTTTTCTCTATATGCAGCTACACACATCGTGTTGGTCGTACTGCTAGGGCTGGAAGAGAAGGATATGCTGTTACATTCGTTACTGATAATGATCGTTCTCTCTTAAAGGCTATTGTGAGTACTCTATTCTATAACTGTCATGAGTATTATGTTTTATCGTTCATCCACAGTTGTTACTTTATAAAAATTGGAAAGGTATATTTGCAATACCAAATCACATAACCTACTGAGAACGATGCAATGAATTGTAATTCTTGTTTCAATTGCTGTTGTTCTCCTTGGTGTAATTAAGGAACTCTACATCGTTTGTCAGCGACTTTGACATTCTTTATGATTTTTGGTGAATGTGCATGATGGTTCCTGCAGATATATCATATATATGTTCAAATTTGCATCTAGATGATTACTCTCTCTTTCCACTACATTTAAATTTTCTCTAAATATGTTGCTTTAACATTGTTATATACAGGATTTATTTGCGAACAGTGTTTTTATTCTATTGAAGATTATGAGAATTCTTATTACTCTTATATAATTCATCTTCTCATCCTCTATGTTCTAAGTAATTCATTGTCACACAAATCAAGACGTTTATGTTGTGAGTTTGATAACAAAACTACAAATCATACTTGCATATTAATACTCTCCTGACCAAGTTCTCAGCTCTATTATGACATTCTGATAAACTACTACTCTGTAAGATAGGGCAGAAGGCATGATAGGAATGAATTGCTCTAAATGCCGAAGATACATTATCATATATAAGGTTTATTTAATTCCACAGGCAAAAAAAACTGGTTCACTGCTGAAGAGTAGAATTGTTGCAGACAAGTCAATAGTTGAGTGGAGTCGGTTGATTGAACAAATGGAGGATCAGATAACTGCCATTTTTCAGGAAGAAAGGTCTTTTGTTCTTTTTCCTTTTTCTAGGAACATAGAGTTTTTGTCTTTTTACTCCACAGGAACACCTTTCTAAGTATAATTTTGGTGCAGGGAAGAAAAAGTATTAAGAAAAGCAGAAATGGAAGCAACAAAGGTTGTATGCATCCTCTGTTGATGTTTCTTAAGTTTATTGAATATATTAACCTGTAATGTAAGTTAATAATTACACTGTACAATTTTTACTTAGTTTAGGTTTCCACAATCTTTGAAATTTTCAGGCAGAAAATCTGATCAAGCATAAAGAAGAAATATTTTCACGCCCTAAAAGGACCTGGTTTGCCACTGGGAGGGAAAAGATGCTTTTAGCAAAAGCAGCGAAAGTAAGTTCGGCTAGCCGATGGCCTGTTGTGATAGTTGGTGGGATGACTAAGCCTTTATATGTTGTGGTATTTGTAGACTTATGAATTATGACACATGAATTGACGTTTATTACGAATACAACTTTCCAATGTTTTGAAAACCAGTTCAACCGTTGATTCGGTTAAAAGTCGCCTATATATTGTCGATTTGGCACAAACTCTCTTATTTTATTAAGATTCACAGTACACGTGTGCAAATTTTGAACTGTATCAAATATCAATTAACCTTACACACAATCCAAAACAGCAAAAAAGTTAATAAAATGAATATAGATTCACCAATAACATCTATATTTAGCCCTAATAAGCAACTTAACCCATCAGACGATCAAACTAAATGAACCAAGGCAAATATAGTCTTAATATGCCATTGAGGAATGACTAAAATTTTATTTGAAGCAACTCTTGCCATAAAGATTCACATGGTGTAGTTGCTAATATCGCCATTTGTTTGTTTGTTGGTCGCTGGTTCGAACCTTATTAACAACTAAATATTTGAAATTTTTTACTAATTGTTTTGTGTGAACCACTCGGTTTAGTCAAACTGCTTTTCAAACAGGTTTAATGATCTAATCCGGGTTTCTGACGGTTCAACTGTTTGAGTGGTTCAGCACGTTGAACCTAACCATAAAATTGGCCGGATTATAGTTCAACCGGCCAGGTTTAACCGGTTCTTAAAACACTGATATTAACAAAGCTCTATTCAATGGTTCATCATGAGCGAGGAAAAAGACAGTTCCCATTATGGCGAATTGTTTGTTTTAACAGTTTTCGTCTAACTATTAATGTATACTGTATCACTATAACCTTTCTTTACAAGTATCAAGATATTATATCACTGCTGTTCTGCAGGCATCCTTGGATCAAAACCAAAGTGGTTCAAATGAGGTACTCAGTGCCCAACAAGCTGAAGAACTGAGGCTGAAGGAGAAAAGGAAAAAGGAGCGTGAGGTATATCTTCATCTTTTAAATAATAGGTGGAAATATTATTTGTGTTCTTATTAGATATTTCATATTATTTGTTGTGCTGCCTCGCTTAAAATTCGACGTGGGCTCTTCATTATCATTTAGGTTATGTAGGTCCCACCTGCGAATCCTTGTAACAAGAGTTGTGATAGTGGGTATGAGCAATAGTAAGATTTGGCACCCATGTTGAAGTATTCACTAATGGACTTTACATCTAGAAACCCCACACTTTTAGTAATGGGTGCAAATTCTTAAATATTGATATCTATCTGTCTTCTGTCTTTTTTCTTATAGAAAAATTTACCTCGTAAGAAACGGCGAAGACTGGAAGCTGCTCGTGAGATGTTAGAGACTGAGGATGATAATGCTACAGAAAAGGTTCATGCCTCTTTGCCTTGGCTTTTAGTTTGGACTCTGTAAAATGTTAGATTTTTAGTTTTTCATTCTTCTTTCTGAAAATTCTTAGTAAGAAAGTTGTTTGATGTTTTTCAACTAGTTTGTCTTTGTGGCAAGAAGATATCAACCAACTCCTTAAGACATTTGCTTGACTTGTATATTGACTGCAGAAACCAGAAAGTGGTAAGAAGGGGAAAACAGGGAAATCACTAGTTGATCTGGGTTATCAACGAGCAAAAGTAATGAAGTCTGTAATTAAGGGTCGTGAAAGTGGGAAAAAGGTCAGAAATGTTGGCAATAGGGATAAACGACCTTCTCAGAAGAATCAAACTAGGAAAGACGAGATGATTGAACTCTTTCAGAATGATATGAGTGAAAGAAAACAATCTCTTACCTCTAAGAACCTCTCAGGCAGGAGGAAACCTAAGAGTTCTTTTAATAGCAAATCCAGGTATGGCTGCACTGCAGTTATTATTTCTCTCTTTTTCAATATATCCTGGAATCTTGTGATGAGGCACAATCAATGTTTTTGTTTGGGATGATTGTTTTAATCTACTTTTTGAGAAACTTGGAGATCCAAAGTTATGTACTGCAGTTTTCTTTCTATATGCTTTTGTGATCATAAGATTTGGCTTAAGTTTAGGAGGAATTTCAGCATTCTCTTGCTATTCGTGTTTCCAAAAACTTGATTTTATGCCAAAGCATGGTTTTATTTCTATGATATGTAGGACCCCCTAGTAAAATTTTCCATGTCCATTTGTGTCCGACACGACATCCATGTCAGATGCCCTGTAATGAGATGAAGAGTGTTGTCTCTCTATTTAGCAAATACTATAAGATTTCAATATACTATTAAGTTAATGGTCCAACATCGACTTCACGACCTGCAGATGTTCAAGTTATAAATATAAATTTACAATTGACATAAATATATAGCCATGTAACCAAGGGTTTGTTTATATTTTATAGTTGCAGTCTTAGATCCCAAGTCTGTCTCCAGTGAGACACCCGTTTCTGCATACAGAAATAATAGGTTTATTTGACTTTCCTGTTTAATATTTTTTTTGCTGTTAAATTGTACTGCAGTATTTATTTGCATGGGAGCCTACTTTTAAGGTTACACAAGATCCTATTATTTCCGCATGCATCTTTTACAACTGCGAGAAACACAGCCAAGGATCTAGTTGCTATCATCTTACTGAATTATAAGGAAGATTTGGGTATGGCTACTGTCACCTGTTAAGGAAGTACAACATGATTGACAAGGAAAAAGTGAAAGAAATGGAAGGCTTCTTTGGTTGTAGGTGTTGCAGATGGGAAAACATTGATTGGACTGATGTAATCCTTTTTGATCACCTACAATCTGTTCCTAGTTCATAAGGTGGTGGTTAAATATAGGTTGCTCATACTATTTCTTCCCTCACAGGGACATATTACATCTTAGAGCAATAGATCTGTATCAGATAATAGTTTACCTGTAAATATGACTGCATGATACTGTAGTGTGTAACTTGAAGGAGGAGCCTGTGAGATATGATGTGTCGTGGATGGAGTCAAATGCTAAGGTTTGTTGGTCATTTAGGGATCAATATTAAGAGTGACATCAGTTGCATCTCAGATAAGCCGTGTGTGAGGCCTATGTTGCATAGATACTCCTCCAGAGGGCCATATCCGTGGTTCCAACACCCACTTTCTCACAGTCATGCTATGTATTATGATCCAAAGAGACCCAAAACCTGGTTTAAAGTGATTTTGAATAGTCGTAGTCATGCAAGAGATAATTTTCATATGAGAAAGTAACATTTCTTTGTATTAGATCCTTTCTAGAACATTTTGGAACTTAGTTACTACCTGAAACATGTATAAAGATAGATATTATCAATGTTATTATAGGCGTAGGTCTGGTCATATTAGTCAGCAGATTAGGTCTTGTAGATGCTCCTCTGCCTTGCCACCTTTGACGGCCACCTCAATCCGCCTTGACTTAAATGTGAAACGACTAGTCCTATTTTTTTGAATTTGAACCTGCTCAGGACCAACAACTTAAATGTCTAGTTATGATTTAATATTTTAATATAAATAATAAAGAAGAGTAAAGGAGCAATAAGCACACATCCATTGCCAGACGTTGGCTGGTAGGGATGGAAATCGGGTTAGTTCAGGTCAGGTTGGATTTGGGTCGACCCATTTATGGTCAACCAGAACCCAACTCATTTAGGCCAAACCTGAACCTGAACTGACATGTTTGTCCATTTGTTTACATCGGCCGTATGGGCTGGGTTGGATGCAAAGTAAGTGAAGTAATGAATATGCCATCACCAAATAGAAATTAATTTCCCATTTTCTTTCCAAAAACAAGACTAACACCACAAAACCAAATTTCTAACATCCAATTGAGTATACATGGAACCATTCTCTGACCAATTTTTTTATTCATTGCTAGCTGTATATCCACTATTGTAATACTCACAGAAATCAAAGTACACGCCCTCAGCTTATACACGTGAGCTTAAGAAATGGATGACAAATTTTACTAAGAGAAACATTGGTAAAATCAATCATTATGTATTCTAACTGGAAGAAATAATATGAACTTAAATTTACTAAAGGACTAGGAGGTGAGGAGGAAATTGAGGAGAAAGTGTATGAGTTGGGAATTGGGATAATTGGGACTTAGAATAAGCTTTGAATGACAGAGGTATTTTCCTCTGAAAATATATAGCTGCTATACATGCAAGTTTGAGGTAGTTATCAGGCTGCGGTACGCTACCTCAATTTCTCAAGATAAGGTAGTAGTATTTTGTCAAGACAGCCCTCAAAGGAGGGTGATTATACAACCATCAGATATGGCTGGGAATATTTCCTATTTTATGCCATCAGTTACAGAGTGGATCTTGTTGCAAAGTGGTGGTAGGTTTAGCTGAGTGACAGTTGTACAAAATGTGTAGATAGTCTCTTCACATAAAACAACTAGGAAGCTACTCGAACTGCAAAAGGAAGAATGATGTTGTCATCTGCAAGACGAAAGCAAAGGTTCTAGGGGTGAGGAAATAAGGTATGAAAAGAGCATGGTTGTTTGTGGCTTAAAGACTAAAAGTCGGAAATTGAAGATACTAATTCGTGTGCTTCTTGCCATGGTTATTTGTGGCTCAATATGGTGTTGGAACAATCTGATGTGAGACATTTTCATGTGTTTTGAGTTGGAGGAAAATAATTTGACGAGTCTATTGAAGGAGTCCCCGGTTCAAGGGAAAGAAGATTGTGTGCCATATTAAGGAAAATCCTTCCATGGTTAGAAGGAACCCTGTTATGGTGGAACAATGGTATTCTCGGAGTTTGTAAGCTCAATGAAGGCTTATTTCTTTACATAATACATTAATACAGTGAGACAAATCGAACATCTGCAAGATGGAAGTTTTTTTAGAATGAGAGTTTGATATGGAAAAATTGCTTGGTTTGGAGATTTTTCTATGTTCGGTAGAAAAAAAAAAGCTTCGCCTCTATCTAGAAGAGAGCTATATAAACAGTCTTGGGATGCAGAATCCAAAGCCTGTAGATTGTTGGAAACTTTCATATTCCATTGGCACTTTCACCTCATAATATTGAGGAAGAAACGGAGTTGATAGTGGGAGTATGGTATGCTAGTGAACTTGGCAGCATAATATATGTAATAGTTACATATCCGAACATTTCTTAGGCTGTCTAAATTGTCAACAGCTATGTGGACAACCTTGGGAAGGTCTATTGCTGGCAGTGAAGTAGATATTGAGGTACTTTTGGTGAATGTCTCGTGTCAGTTTAAAATATGGCAGAGGTAATGTGAATCGCTGTAAGGTAATTGGGTACCTCCGGTTGCGTTTATGCCGGAATTTGAATAAGTGGATATTCTGACAAAGTATGCTTTTTCCATTTTCGAGTGTTTGCATGAGTTTGAAAGCAACTTATAGTCAACTGTAGCTGTTGCAAAAGGAATGGAATATTTGTTGGTCAGAAATGGTGAAAGAAACCATTTTGTTGAGAGTTTTGTTTAGTACATATTGGAACTGCCTTAAGGATAAAGCAACCTATTATGGTATAAATAGTGTGATTCCTTTGAGAAAGATTAGATGTATCGCTAGGAGGTACAGGTACATTTATATCGGGAAGTTTAGAGAGATGAAGACCATCAAGATTGATGAAATTGGAAAGCAGATGACCAATACACACCACGACCAAGCCCTTGTTCTTGTGCAAGTTATTCCCCACTTGGATTTACATGACTTATATCTAGGCAATGCTAGGTGCCATGAGGAGAGGCAGGATAGGTGAGATGATGGCGTGAACCCTAAGCACGAGAGCAATTTCAATTGAAGAATCAGAGAATTCACTCAAGATTCAGGAACCTGGTTAACCTAAAATGATGCAGGAATGCCAGGAACCCAGTTAACTGGGTCACAACCTGGAACATTACCAGAAGTTTAGCATGAGCCAGTTAAGCCCATCCTGCAAAGTGTCCTTAGGTCCAATTACCATTTTTTCACCTTAAAAGGAGATGTTCCCTTCCATGTGAAAAAAGGTGACCCAAAAAGAAAAAAAATCCTTGGTTCTATCTGCTGAAATGTATTTTTAAGATATACCTGATTGCTGAATAATATTCTATAAATCATATTGTACTGTTATATGGATCTATGCTTGTAGATGCTCTTGAGGTTTTTGGAGTGTTCAAAATTATCATGCCATATTGCGATGGTTGCTTCTTTCGAAAAAAAAAAGAGATTACTGACGGGAAGCTTGACATCAGTAAAAAGTACCAAGGACTTACATATTTGTGTTTATTCATTCATCTTTTTTGAGACTAATGATAATCTTTCTTTCTTGTATGATTCTAGTTCCATAAATGTCAATCTATTTCTGTTAACTTTATACACATTATTTTAGCGATAACTAAATTGGTTTAAAAATTTGTTTGTTGAACTCACCTCAGGTATAAGCGCAGAAAATAAGTGGGAGAGGCGGATTCATTTACAAATCTCACCTAGTATTCCTCAAGTTGCAACAATTGAAGCATCTCCAGTTTTGCTCTGTTTTTGTGTTACTAAAGAAATACACCATTTGCTTGTATTAAGTTATGTATGGTCAATGAATTTCACTAATCATTGTATGATCGCAAGTAGCCAGGCACTTAAGTTTAAATAATTAATACAGGTTTCTTTAGACTAAATAGTTCAGAAAGATTTACTAAAAAAATATTCTTGTTATATAATTTGCATTAGTATTTTATAAATTATCTGCGAAGAATTGATGGCCCGAATCCCCAGTCACAATTTGGGAACTTTGGCAGTACCCAAATATATATGAAGTTATAGATAAAGTTCGATGCTTTTAAATTTGTAGGGCTTTCACCTTTCATTGTTTGCAACAAACTTGTCTATTTCTTAGTCTGTATTCTATTCTATGGTTATTGGAGAACTAATATTTTGGCTGCTCATCTTTTTCCTTTTTTTTTTCTTCAAATTTTCAAATCTCAAATTTCTTCAATTTTAAACTCAACATACGGGTGACTATGGCAAATCTCTGGTGATGTATTTTCTAAAGTTCTTGGACCAAGCTTCTCAATTTGTGGTATTCCAATAAAAATGGCTTCTAACAATGAAGGTGATGGAGAACCAATTCCATTAACTCATCCGCTTGTTGTATCCATTACAAAGCATTTTGGAAGCTTTCCAAGGAGACTTGACATTGTTTTTCCTCCTTTTTCTTCTTCTAATTTTGCAAATGTTATAAATCCAAGAACGAGACTGTCAAAATTTTCGTAGTCTTTTAGTGTAAAATAATCCAAAAAAATTGGTAGTCCTAATGTTACCCTTATTGTACGTTTTTATACGTGTATTTGTTCTTGTATCCAATATTGATATCCAATATTGATATGGTGTTCTACTTGTGGTGCGAGTATTCATAGCCGTAGTGAACTTATGTATCATGTTTTTTTGTGGTAGTTCGAGAGTTTTGTGGTAGTTAAGAGTCGTTCGGACATATCGTTGTAGAATGATCAATAGAAATAAAATTATTGAATGACTTATGCAACTATATTTGGATTTTTGGGTTTATATAAGACAATTAGGCATGAGACTACCCTGCACTCATAAAATAGCCTTTGACATTGCTATAAATCTGTACTAGATCCCGTGTATAGATCAGAGCACCCTTGAATTGTCCAAGATGAAAATTTACCTATTAGACCAACATATCGACGATATATCGTAAGGATGTAGTCTGTCCAGTCAATGAAGCTGACTATGCCTTCTCTTTACCTATTGTCCATTGTGTTTGATTCCTAGGGTTATGATTGGTCTTGGGTGCATGGATTCACTAGGTTACAACATCCTAGTGGCTCCCCTCTTCCCCCCTTTCTATATATCCTAATTTTTTTTCCTTTTTCTTCATCTCTTTTTATATTTTTCTCTCTATTCTTGCTTGGGATGAACCTAGGAGCTTAGATCTTGATATATAAGGGTGTGATTTCTGAATCTCCATTGGTGGTGGAATAGAAGCTAGGATTGAAAGTTTATCCTAGGCAAGTACATCTTGCTAGAGTGATCGAAACCAGGGCTGGGCATACGGGTCCATAACCCGCGGTTCCAACTCTGCTCGAACCGTATATTGGTCAAACGGGTCGGTTCCTAAATTTTTATTTTTAAACCGGCCGGGTCGGGGCGGGTCCTGTAAAACAAACGGGACCATGTTGTATTTTTAAACTAAACGGGCCCTGACACGGCCCATTTCATTTCTTTTACCTATCTCCAGTCAATAACTTACTGAATTCATTTTGCTAATGAATGAGGATATCCTCACTGGGTCCTTATTGATCCCATTTGAACTCTGAAGCACAAATGCCACTACTAACGTCGACCCCATTCGGTTTAAGAGTAGCTACAACATTACATACATTGTCAGGATAGAGGCCACCTGCTAAAATTCACCCATGTCTGCTTCTAATAGCTGGCACCTTGAATCTTTGCCAATTGAATCCTTTGTCGCTGCAAGCACAAGAAGAGCTTAACTAAGATATTGTGCAGTTCATATATGTCCAGAGACTAAGAAAAGGCTATTACATAAAAGAGTACATTGACAAATGAAACATAGAATTATTATAGTTTCCTTGACCTGCCACCCTTTGCGCTATCCACCATAACCCAATCAACTATAGAACCTTCATCGAGAGCATGATTAAGAAGGTTTCCATCTTCATCAGCATGGAGTACATATATAATCCTGTTCAGTTGCAGCAAATCCAGGAGCGCTGCATGAGAACCATCACCGTGTAGCTGCATAAATCATAAATCAATGTAAAAATAAGAAAATAAATAAATAAAATAAATAAATAAACATGACCATAATTTCATAAAACAAATAATTGAAGTACACGTATCTAGTCAATAATACTTGGACAAACTCCAGCGCAGAAGCATCAATAGCTCTTACTATTAGACCCGTTTGTACCCTCAGGTTATTTCGCATTGGACCCGCTTCAAACAGGCCGATTCCAGTTCGGTTCCAAAAAAAAGTTAGCTCGTCCTGCCCCGACCAGTCATAAAACGGGTCCGATTTGGGTCCAAAAATTTTGGGCCCTACTCGACCCGTACCCAAACCTAATCGAAACCATGTTTTTATTGTATTTTTTGTTTTCTATGTATTATGTTGCTTAGTTTTATCCAAAACATTTTTATTTAGATTTTTTTTTTCATGATATGTATCAATGTATTTGGTTTTTAGTTATGGTTTAACCTAAGATCTAGTGTTTTTTTGGTCGTATCGCGTGATACCGCTGTGTAAACTAGGTATCAATTGTGATACCTAGATTTTTATTATCAAACCTAGCCATAAACGATATAGATTATAACTTGTAGAATTAGAATGGGTGAAATTGAGACTTGATTTCGGCCATGAAAAACTCATTACTGAGCCAATTATGTGCACAAACAGTGAAAGAAGCATACATCGACTGCTTCCGTTATACCGACGGTACACTAGTCCTATTGATTTTAGTGTCGTTTTGTGTGGTTTGAGTTGTTGGCTCGTATTGCTGATTCTTCGGCATACCTTCGGCATACCAATGCCAGTATACCGACAATATATTGCTATATAGTGTGGTTTTTAAGAATGAGGTTCTGACTTGATATTGTGATTCTTCGACATACCGCCAATACAATGCCATTGGTGCACCGTCGGTATACCAGTTTGATACCTAAGATTTAGTTTGCCCAAGTTTTTTTTGTACCGAATTGCAGTATAAGTTTCTATTTTTTTTTCGTATACTGCTCTAGTGATTTCCTAATGTTTCCTAGTACTGGTACATGTTAAGTGTAGCCTTGTTATGTGATACCTATTGTTACATCCCGAGAGTTAGGAGATGTATTGATTGATAGCATGGGATCATTGTTCGATGGATTCTTGTGAGCATGAGGGTCTAACATTGTTCATGTTGACTAGCGTAGTGTCTTGTGATAGTATTCCTGATTTGATATACATGTTACATCATGGATAGAGGAATTGTTGATAGACTGATTCGGTTGATAGATCGACTTAATAGATAGACTGATCTGATTGATCGACTGACTGAATGTCCCTATTTCTGACATGATTGCTTGTATCCGTGCTATGATTACCAGGTTACCCTTTGAGGTACTGTCCATGTTATCACACTAAGGTACTACTGTTTACTGGTGCACTGCGGTGTTATTCATGTTTTTTATTCATTGAGGTACGACATTGTTTTCCTATTATATCATAGTATATTATATTATCATGTTCTTCCTGCACAGGTACCCTTGTAGTTTGTTAGTGATTCTAGCGTAGATTAGGTTAGCATGTGTATTCTTTGTGCATCTACACTTAGGATGAATCTAGATTGGAACCCTTGAGAACTAATGCAGATTCACACACAACGTACCCGTACTGCGGTACAACATCTAGGAAGGTTGATCGTGTTCACGACACAAGATTCTGCATAATTGTATGTATAATTGGGTAAATTAAAACTCATAGATTCATTGGGGGGAACATGATCCCTATATCGTGTGTTACTGGCCATCCATCGGATACTGTGGTATATTATCCATTCTACTGTGGTATATTATCCATTATTGTCACCTGTCCAATGTCTACCCTATGACCATTACTGAGATCGCTTACTAACCTGTTGATTTCCCGAGGGGTGGCACCGTGGACTGATACTGATATTCATGTCTTGTATATAGTTTGGCCAGTCCCACTTCGGCATTGCACGATTTGAGGATCCTATTGCATTACTAGGGTAACCCAAATATTCATCTAGTAAGTCGTAGAATTTAATTAAGCGCTTTATCTTATTCATTTCTGTTTATACTATTACTTGCTAGTAGTCTAGGGACGTAGACTGTCTCAGTGTAGGTTCAACTTTGTTCTTATTTGGTGTAGGGCTGGATACTGCTCGACGAGGCTATAGACCGAAGCTACGACACATGTTCCTATATACTGTTATTGTTTGGCTTTAATTTTATTAACTCGTGCTTTCTTGTGATACTTGCTATTAGGGGCCTGACCCCTTTGGTTTTGTTTAGCCATATCATATAGCAGAGCCTTAACCCCCGATGGCACGTACCCGTATGATGATTATCGTAGGGCGTGAATGGGTTTTTTCTTCACCACTCGTTATAGCATTTTAATTCTTTTGGGTGTTTAGCCACTAGACACCTATTAGCCTGTATATTCTGGAGACTCATTCCTTCACATGATTGTATTAATTCAGACTGCAGTTGATGATGTGATCATGTATATTTAACACAGTGCTTGCTATCTATTTTGTATTGCTAGTTTTATGATCATTTTGAAAGAGCATTAGGGACATCTTACTGTTTTATCTATTATGTTCTATATTTCCTGCTTCTTGTATTGACTAATTAAGACCATGTATTCTTATGAGGCCATAAGTGACTTATAGTCTAGGTACAAACATGACTATATTGTATGGTATTGATGTATTTTGTAGTGCATAGCTGCCCGTGTCTTACCCCTATTCTCCTTAATCCAGTACTAGGATGTGACACCTAAAGACAAAATACTTCATTTTAAGGACTGTCAAAATTTTGGTAGTCATATAATCAGGGACATTTTATGTAGGTTTATTTTTTTGGACTTACATATTTCTTTCTATTTTAGATGTTAAATATTTGTTAAACAAATATGGTCCATCCATGCTCCTATTAATGTCAACTTAGGCCATTTATTTGCGATGGACGTTGTGTTTGACTCCTGTGAAGAAGCACAAATTTGTTGCCATGAAGTTGGAAAACTACACAACACAATCATCATTGTTTCAATTTAACGAATAATCAACCCGAACAAAAATTATTAGAACTTGGATGTAAGGGAGGTAGTGTGTTTAGGCATCATCATAATAAAGATGTGTTCCCAAAAGTCGGTAAACAATCGAAGAGATGAGTTGGGACGAAGAAATGTGCACGCCCATTCAAGTGGTTATGTTTTAACATTGTTGAGGGCAAGTAGGTAGTTATAGTGGGCATGCATATATAAGACGGTTCAGACCAGATGAGAAGGAACTTGTTGAGCAATTAACCAATAACGGAATTGCACCATGATGTGTTCTATATACCGCGCGAAAAAATGAGAATAAGTCAACATTAAGTATAATTTCTATTGCTTGATTCCGATCAAAGACTACTAAGATGAATGAAAAATGACATTGCAACAAGTTATGATGTTTCTTGCCAAGCATTATTATATTGAGTATTATAGGAGAAATCTTCAGAGCAATAAGGTTATTTCCTTGTTTTGGGGTTACTTGATTGTGCCCCCTTGGCACGATCCTTATGTAATTTATTAGTCGTTGATTGTACTTACAAGACCAACAAATTCAAGATGCTACTTTTCCATATTGTCGACTTTTCCTTTACAGAAAAATATTTCAGTGGCCTTTTGTTTCACAAAGACGGAGACAATTGACGATTATATATGGGCATTGAGACATCTTAAGTCACTTTATATTGGACATAAAGAGCCATATGTTTTTGTGACTGGTCGAGAATATACACTAATGAATGCTATCATGTCGTGTTTCCTCACGTAAAGAGTCTTTTATGCACTTAGAATATAACAAGAATATCCAAGCACAGTGCAAGAATAAGTTTGAGAAGGTGGAGGGCAAAATTAACGAGGACCACTTGGATGAATTATACCGTAACTAGGAACTTAGGTAGCAAGAAAGTAGAGAAGACAATTATGATGCATCATGGTACAACTTCAAAGCAGAACAGGAGACGAGCAATCCAACATGCCTTGCTTACAACAAAGATACTTGAATATACCACCATAAAGAATATCTCTTTATGGCATGGACGAATATGGTGAAGCATTATTGCTCAACCACCTCCAACCGACGGAAGGATAACACTTAAATCTAAAGGGATATCTATGATCATCAACCGATAATTTTGCCCTTCGTTTGGCATTCGATCAATTTAATGTTGCCAACAACCATGAATGAGATTAAGGCATCATTTCAAAGGAGTCTCAATAATTTCAAGCGTGAACATAAGAATGAATCACTTTTGAAGGCGTTACTTCATGCCGTATCTCATAAGACATTGGGCTTATTGATTGAAGAGATAAAAGAAATCAAATTACCTAGTTTTTATGATGCCAAGGTTTGTAGTTGGGTGTATCAACATTCGTTAGATCTTCCTTCTATATATGAGATTAACGAATATCGACGCCAAGGTCATCATATTCCAATATGTGTGGTTGATCAATGCTGGAAATAGTTATCGATATTACCGATGAAAGAACATGATGATCGGTTCTTGTCCTTGACACAATAGAAACTACTTCAGAAAGGAAGTCTATTGAGTTCAATACAAGATCTAGCTACTTCAAAAAGTACTTGATTTTAGGAGTCGTCTGTTGTTGAACATCTTAAGGGATGACCACATACAAAATTAACTCAAACACTAAAGGAGAATTTTGTCGACTAAGAGGGATCCATCATTTTTGAGTATATTTACCGAAGTTTACAACTAGTAGATTGAGATATCGTGATTGAAGGGATGGTGAGTTCAAAAAGGAAGAGCAAGTTGCCAACTAAAAAATAAGAAGGAAAATGAGGTCCGAGGATACTATCTAGAGGATTGATAAACATGTTAAGGTATATATATTAATCATTTTCTGAAAGAGATGAATGGATACATATGGTCGGTGGTTGATACTCCAATGGATGGTTATTATGGATTTTATGCACTTTTAAGACATTTAGTGTATTCCTATGATGACGAGTGGAGCCAAGTTAGAGGAGTTATATCAGGAGTTATAGACTCATCTTCCTTTCTACACCAAGTTACTCGATGAAGAAATAGTAGGAGGCTTATCGATTAGAATTCCATTCATGGAGTCTGTTACCAATGGAGACTACGACATGTCTATGCCATCTGTTGCCTTTCTATTCGTTAATAGGTATATTATATCGATTGTATTATTTTTGATGACAATAAACCACCATATCTTCTTTCCTTTGTGTGCTTCGTCGGTCGACCATATTCAGACTACTATATATGCCATAGTATATATTTGGAAGCACTTTGTAATCCGGAGGTTGATTGATTGTTCTCCTATTCCTCTACCTTCTATGGCTTGGTATCGACATAAGCCTCCGGAGACGATTGATGGACAACTTCGTACACGGTACAATATATGCATATAGAAGAGTAGAAAACCTTATGCTCCCAAAACTTAAGAAATATGAATTTTCAAACCTCTGACTATGTGCAAGCAGCAAACAAGGTTGCCAGCGTAGGAAGAAGTCCTCTGTTAAAGCATGGTTGAAAACCAGACTTCCTACGTGACATTTGCTGTTAAGATTGCCTATGCAATATCAATGGAGCATTTCCCTACGCGACCACAGTTACCCGGGTGTCTACGCATGCGTAGGAAGGAAATGATAAAAATAATTCGAATTCTCCAATTGAAGACTAACAGACTGCATTTAAAGACACGCCTTGACATTATTTTTGACGTTTCTTGTGCCACGAAACGTACGAAACTGACAGATAAGGAGACATTAGTGGTCACTACCAGAAAAAGTCAAATTAGCGACGTCAAAAAATGTCGCTAAATGACAAAAAAACATCGCTAATCATGTTTAGCGATGTAATTAGCGACGTTTTACAGAAGTCGGAAATCGGCATGTCGCTGAAAGGAAAAACGTCGCTAAACGTCGCTATACCGACGTTTTTTAGCGACTTAAATGTGTCGCTAAATTAGCGACGTTTAGCGACGCAGAGTCACTAATTAGCGACGTAAACAAACGTCGCTAAACGTCGCTAATTAGCGACTTATATAGCGACACGGCAGCGACGTCTTTAATGACCTGGCAGTACTGCCATGTCAGCAATTTGCGACGTACATCGACGTATTTAGCGACATTTTTAGCGACGTATTTAGCGACGTTTATTAACGTCGCTAATTAGCGACGCAGTTAGCGACGTGTATAAACGTCGCTAAACGTCGCTAAATGTCGCTAAAAATGTCGCTAATTTTACAGAAAAAATAAAAAAAATACTAAATTATTTCCAAACTATTATTCCTGCAATTTATGAAATTTTAATTAAAAATAGACCCGGAGCAACCCTCCATTGAATTCTCTGGGTTCGTCGACCCCTTCGGTGGAGCACTCAACACCGGTAAATTAACATCATTTAATATGAGTAAAAAGTATCACAGTCGTACAATACACACAAATATTATAGACAGACCTAAAGCAACCCTCCATTAAAAATTTTTGGTACGAAATAACACAAAAAATATATAAAATATCACAGTCACAGAATACACACAAAATAGAAGTATCACAGTCACACAAAATGCATAATATATAAGTATCACAGTCACATAATGGGCATATTATATAAGTTGTTTATATCACACAATAACTACAATAAAAGTATATGAAACATCACAGTATCAATCTCGAGGATATCCAATATGCTGGGGCACATACCAGTCCCTCAGATACTGTGCATAAATAGCGTCTATGTGATCAATCTCCGCTATGGGTGCTGGGTGACTGGAACTCCCCGTCTGAGATACAGCCGCTATAGGTGCTGGGTGACTGGAACTCCCCGTCTGAGATACAGCAGATGGTATCTCTTCCTCCTTAACAGTATGAGGCATCACTTCCTCCTTAACAGTTGGAGGTGTCTCTCTCTTGGGTGCCATCTGGTAAGATAGATAAAAACAAAGAATATAATTGATAACATTTATTACTTAAGACATACCCTTAATAATGCGGAATGGAAGAAATAGATGACTCACAAAGAATATAATTGATAACAGATATTAATTAAGACATACCCTCAGCAGCCCTGCCTATAAATTGTTTGTTGTAGTATAATAATAATATGAATCATAAAACATGAGAGTATAATAATGATACTAATCATAAAACTATTCAAACACAAATCTCATACATATGATTTGGTTTATCAGTCACAAGTTGCTTCTTATAACTATCTGTATAAAACTTGTTTATAAACTACACTAATATTGATCACAAATTAGTAGGAGAGATCATAGTTTTTATCACTCACTAGGTGCAAAGCCTCTTTGCCATGGAACAAGAGATTTGGGGTTCATAGGAGACTCTGGCCTTTGGGATGTCATTGATCTCAAAACAAAGTTTATAAACAAGTTTTTATGTCCTTGCTGCTACAACTTCTGAGTGCAATTTGAATAAAAATATTACATAATTTTAATAGCTGACACCAGTTTATATACTATATTTATACTGTACTCCCGACGAGATTTTACTTTCATAAATCACCCATCAAATAAGATATTCACACCGAGTTTGATCATAAAATTCTATATGACTTTGAAAAAATATGCCAAATGTAGTTTGGTACACTTGATATGAGGCCTGGCATCTTCTTGAGGTTTTTTTATTAACTTTTTTATGGGTGCTAAGGAATTTTCCAATCCCCAAAGATATGGTTTTTGAATGATAGAGATTCCCTTCTATCGCTCTTATTTGACTCTTGTTTGCTGCAATCAAGGTTAGATTGGACGAGATGGGAGGTGCCTCAACCTAATATGTTGTTGAACTCTAAATTCATAAGTACCCAGTCCCCAACCTGCTTATCTCTGGACTGATCATCCACATCAAGTATGTCCACAGGAGAACAAATCATTCCAGTTACAACAACAACTTAGTTTTGCAAAGAAAAATAGGAAAGAATGACACAACTTTCCAGACAAATAATGGGCATTCAATTGTCCAGTGCATGTTTTGAAGTAAGGCATTCTTCTGAGCTAGTTTATACTTTTGAATCATGCTGGAATATTGGATAATTTAATTTCTATAACTTATGAATTTTGGGTAACCCATAATAAACCAATAAAGTATACTTTAAATTGAAGTGTCCAATGGATTACAATAAATTGTCATATACCAAACTTGCAAGTATAATTGCTATATGGACATCAATTAGTATCTATTTGATTTGAGTGACATCAAACCAATAGTTAAGACTCTAATAAAAAGCCCACTATACCATCTTAATGGGTTGACTCCAGGACCAAGGTGTTCAAGTAAATGACATTACTGATCGACTAATACAAGTGATAGAATGAAACATTATAAAATTTCTGGGAGGATATATATATATTATATTCTTTTTGTTTGTTTTTTTATATATTTATTTACTTAATTCCTTCGGAGAACAGTAACTCAAAGGATTTATTTACTTATTTTTATATACTTTTGTTTTTATTTTAAAAAAATTTCTTTTTTTCTTTCTTTTTAGCTAATTGCTTTCATATATTCTTTTAGATAATTATGTTATAATTACTTTATTACTATTTTTTTATTTATCTACTACATAATAATTTTATTTGTTTACTCGATATTTTATATATTTATATTTATTTTAATATTTGTATTATAAAGCATACATCTATTCACCTCATTTATCTATATACTATTTGTTTCTTAGTTAATTTATATATAAACCATTACATGTTTATAAGCTTTTATACTAACGTATATATATTTATATATACCTTATTTGAGGGAGAAATCCTTTGCTGATGTCGTGTGATCTTCACAACATCAAGGTCCCTCCCCTCAACTTCCTAACAAAGCTCCTTCTTTATTCAGAGGCGAACCTGCATTGGTGATCTCTGATAAGGAGGAAAAGATCATGGCTGCTCCTTTAAAATTGGCTTTGTCGAAAAATTTTCCTATGCAAGGCCACCTATTGATGCTATTCGCAAGGCCTTTGAGGCATTTTGTTTCTTGGGTTCTTGCAGAATAGGTGTTCCTGATTCCAAATATGTGCTTATTGAGCCTTCAATGTAGGAAGACTTCCTGCGTCTTCGTGTTAGAGATTTCTGAAAGAAGAATGGAGCCTTAATCCTGATCAAAAACCCTAATCCTAACCCTAACCCCAGGTCAAAAAACCTAACCCTAACCCTAACCCTAGGTCCTCATCAGTGTCAGTGTCTGTGTCAGTGTGTGTGTGTGTCGTGTCTGTGTCAGTATCACATGTGTGTCCTGTGAGAGGGAGAGAGAGAAAGAGAGAGAGAGAGAGAGAGGGTTAGGGTTTACCTAGAGGAGGAGGAGGAGGAGGAGGGGGGAGGAGGCGGCCGGAGGGGGGAGTACGCGGCTGGAGGCGGGTTGCCGGGAGGGAGGAGGGGGCACCGGAGGGAGGAGGGGAGCCGGAGGGGGAGGACGCGGCCAAGGGGGGTCACCGGAGGGAGGAAGGAGGAGCCAGAGGGGAGAGATCGAGAGCGGATTTGAATTTTGGGAGAGGGAGAGGGAGAGATCGAAGGAAATGGGGGGAATCAGCCCTAAGTAAAAACTTTAGCGACGTTTTTAGCGACGCCAATAATGACGTTGCTAAATTCTAAATTAGCGACTATTTAGCGACGCCAATAATGACGTCGCTAATTTACGTCGCTAATTTAGAATTTAGCGACGTTTAGCGACGCCAATAATGATGTCGCTAAATTAGCGACGTTTAAGATGTCGCTAATGACGTCGCTAAATGTCCAAAATATATACGTCGCTAAAAACGTCGCTAAACGTCGCTAAATAAAACATATTAGCAACGTTTAGCGACCTAAATTGAACTTATAACGACTAATCTTTTAAAAACTGAATAAAAGTCACTAAACGTCGCTAAATATCGCCAATTAGCGACGTCTAGCGACATTTTTACATGGAGTCGCTAAATTAGCGACGTTTTTAAATAGAGTCGCTAAAAAATGTCGCTAATCCCGCTTATTCTAGTAGTGGGTGGTGATGTCAACATAATCATTATGCTTTATTATTTTTTTAGTTGTGTACTGCCACATGTCATCCTACCACACTCCAGAACCAGAATACTGGAGAGCAGGGGCCTGACAAAGCTATCTATGTATATCTGAGTACAGAGGTATCCCAAGATACGATCACGACTGTCTATGTAATGCACCGCTCCGCGAAGAGGCATTACGCTGAAGTCCTAGACAGATTAGGCAGATGGGATAAAGTTATGCTGGGAATCAGGATGCTTGGAGTGATGATGCAGTCTTGCGTAACTTGGCTGAATGGAATATTTTATGGAACGTGGTTCGAGGGTATGGTTATGCCAAGTTAAAAGACTGTGAATCGCATCAGATCATTTATGGAGAATCGTAGGCATATATGGGATCGAGGCATGCCGATTGTACTTGTAGATGTGAGTGAATCTGTTTCTTCTCCTCTACTCCTTTATGCCCTAATAAAATAAATGCTAGTATTACTCTTATGTGTTCTATAACTGAATGTTGCTCTAGTCCATATAAAGATAGTGATGCTTATATTCAATGTTGCTGTAAACAAAGAAACTCACAAATGATAAATGGTAGTATTATCAACACAATAATGCTATAAAGTAAGTCTTACATGAGAAAGAGGAATATTATAAAAATATGTTTTACCTACTTATAACACTGACAATGGAACATTGAATATTTGTACAAGTATAAGTGCATCAGTGCACAGTAACTATGAAGGCAATACTTTATATGTGAGTATATATTTGTGGTTTGGTACCACTAGACCACGAGAAGGTCTGTAAGTTGGGACCTACTAGTTACCAACCTATATGAAAATGAGTAAAACAAAAAGGATTGATAATGTGAGGCTTTACTTTTATTTCTTTACCGTACAATTTATCCTTAAGATTTTATTTATATAGACGTTGCATGGTCATGGACAACTTGTGCACAAGCTTTGGTAAATTTTCTCGAACGAGATGCACGGGGGCACCAGGATCGTTCGACCTAGGAGGAAACATAGTACTTTGGTAGCACTGGATATAAACGAGACATTCATTGGGGATCACAACCTCATGAATGGAACTTCGTACATCCTTCGGAGTCCTATATGTCATGTCCCTTATAGTGCGAGAATTATATCACAAATGACCCTCATATAGTTAGGCTGCATGTTGATGAGAACAATTATGCTTGCTTAACCGATCATTCGTAGGAATTCTTTATAATAATTATTGTATCACTAATCCTTGTTTTGCAGGAATACGATGAGTGGGATGTTGGTAAGAATCACTACTAAGCGATATATGATATTTTTACATATTCAGTTTATATTGCAGCTTACATATTTTGCTGTCATTATGCTGCTGGATATCTTGATTACTATGAAATAAACCTAGTATCTAATTAGAAAGATCACATTTTTAATAATTTTATGCTCACATGATTACTTAATGTTGGTTTAGGTGAGTGGGCTAGTTTCTGCTTGCTATTATGCGATATGTACTGACCCACGTTTGTGGCCATATCCAGGTACTGTAAGTAATATACTCAAATATTGGCTGGAATTATCCCGAGGCATCAGAGCATTATTGGGGCACATAAGCTCTTCTTCCATTGGAGGCATCTTCTATTATAAAGGGCATAATATATGGAACATTATAATTTAGTTGTATCAGTGAGATTGTAAGCCAATGCGACAAATATCATTGTAAGCCAAGTGGCCAGTATCAGTTGTAATTGAGAAGATTTGTAATCTGTTATAAGTCATATACTCAAATATTATTATCAATAAAGAGCTGCTTTTTATTCTATTCTGTTGTGATTTCAATTGGTCTACTTACTTTTTATTGCTATATCGATGTTTCTGAGAAATACCATGACTTGTCAATCTTCTTGCCTTGTACAAGTACAATCTAGACTTGTACGATAATACGCTCGTGGCTACTTTTGATTCTTCAAAATCTGGGCATGACAAATTGGTATCAGAGCCAGGTTATGCATCCTTGGACTCAACAAATTCTAATTCAACATTGCTTCCACGATTTCTCAAAGATGCCTCTATGGATACTCAAAGTTGCTTCAGTGACTATTCAAAGTTGCTTCTGCGAAGAGTCACAGTCGTCTCAGTCGTATCCAAAGTTGTCTTATATGAGTATTCAAAATTACTTCTGCGATTATCGAATTTGCATCTGTGATCGTTCTGTGTTGCTTTCGCTATTGTTCGAAAGTGTTTTCGCAATTGAGAGTACTTGACCTCTTGGCTACACTTACTGGATGTTCCATACAATAAGCCTATATATTGTGATGACCTCGTTGTGATTTTTGAATTATGAAAGATACCAAGAACCTAATAATAATTTGATGCCATAGAAGAATAACTTGTGATCAATCAATTGCATGTGGGAATAAAGAGAATCAATATGTGTGCTATAATCAATGTGAATTATGCATGAGTAATTTCAATAGAGAAAATCAACATCACTAGAGAAAATCAACAGTGATGTTGAGTTAATTTATGTGCAATGGCGAGATTGTATTTTATATTTGAGTAAAGAGTATCAAATTTGTGGCGGACAATGCTACCATGTGAAGGTAGTACATGATGGATGTTGGATCAGTATAAGGATAATATGATTGTCAGGAATGGCTTAGTCTTTGAGTGCTATATGCCTCTACCCTCTTAGTGATGCTTGTGTATGACCTCTCCATAGCAATAATATTGAGTCTATCAGTAAGATGGGGTAGCGCCGAGACTTAGTCGAGAATGATGCCTTGCTGTAATGCGACGCCAACGACCATTGATAGTTGAATTGTGTTGTCAATATTATACCCTCAATAGCTTAATATTACATTGGGTAGTAAGGAAGCGAGAATGTATGAGATGGATATCTTAGTTGGGAACAACGGGTTGGATTATATGGTTAGACGGTGGCTTAAATCGGCTGGGTGGAAAGTTTTAAAGTTAGCATTAATGATCGAATATTACTATCGATAAATAAGTTGGATCATATATCGAATGTGATTGGTTGGAATTGCGTAGGAGTCACAGGCGGGATAAAATCATTGGTTGCCTACGTTGGGAGTTCTTGAAAATAATTTATAGTTAGACCGAGTATGTGAAAAACTGTTTCCTTTGACCTGAGGTGTGTAGCATTTACTACAAGTCTAAATTAAAAGGGTAGCAGCCGTAAAACGAGGATACTTGAACTTAAGAGTCGATGAATAATAATCAGTCATGATATGAACTTGATGAATTATAAAGGAACTAATCGATGACCCTTATTGTATGGAGATAGATGAAAGTTCTTCAAAAGACTTTGATGGAGGAATACAAATAAAGCTTAAGGTCTAGCAAGTTGGGATAAATATTATTGATGAAAATTTTGGTCGCGTTGGTAACAGTGGTCGGCAAAAAACTTAGTCACGTTGATGACAAGTTGGATGATAGATATAATTTATCAAATTACAACTATTGTATATGACCAATGTATCAAAATTTTGAATAATTATGGAATGTGGCCTAGCGAGATAGAGTTTTATTAGATCTTCATGAGGTGATGCAAGTAAGTCAATGGGTAATGCGAATAAAAGTGGACCCTTATCAGAATAAATTTGGCAAAAGTAAGAGCGATGGAATAAATCGGAAGAAAGATATCTTCAATGTATTGATTGAGTGATATTATCGTTATAAATTATTTGGGTGAAACTGAACATACGGATACATAATATGATATAAAAAAAATTGAGAGCAAGGATCATGAATAATATACTAGTAAAAGGCGATCGACCAGAATTTTAGTTTGGATTAGTTGCCATGTCCCATAGATAATTGAATGCTTGAGAACTCAAGAATGTTATAAAGATACAACTAGAGTATGACTATGAAATCGAAAATAAAATAATATGCTAGAGCAATTCGGATTTTGATAAGTGGCGATTTAATTGATGGATATGAGAATTGAACAGATAGTTCTAGATTGACCTTGTCGGTTGGGGTAAGTTTAGAAAGAACCTTTATTGGAGGTAGACCCTTAAGAAATTGACCGAGGGTAGATAGACCTAACCTAGACTATCAGACATTTCCTTATAGTAGGTTGGGCAGTAGTAGTACATTATGGTGTGAGTTGGCCATAAGTGTTGGATAGAAGTCCCTTAAATTGGTTGGATTACAGTTGTCCCTAATAATAGAGATGAGTATGGTCCCTATCAGCTGTCTAGCATAAGATGAGTAGACTATGAACTCTAGGTTAGCTGTCGGTATAGAAAACCATAGGGACTTGACTGAAGAGTTATATTGGTGGTCGGAGATCCATATGATGACCCTATTGATATTGCACGAGTAATATGGCATTGTAAGATGGGAATGGAGTATTACGAGTCGGCATGTGTACAGTCGGTGTTTGGATAGTTGGTTGCGGGATTTGGTTATGAGTATTTTGATATAGCAGATCATGTTGGAATGATTAAACTATTGGATGAGTATAATTGAGAATTTATGGTTATTAAAGAGGGATTTGATTGCCTCGACTGGAATAAAAAAATAATAGTGGGTTCGGTTGGTTGGATTATCTTGATATAGTCTTTTTGGAATCAAGTCAGATTGTAGGAATCAATTATGATAAAAGATGGAATCTTTGCTCGAAAAGTTTGATGATAATTTCATACATCGGAGGAGAAATTTGATATATTATGTGGCTAACATAATTTTGTATTGGAGGATGGTTATTAGTGAACTAAATAATTTTGTCGGCTTGGACCATGATCTGATCAAAAAGGGAACTCTAGATTCATTATAATTTGGACGTCGTTAATGTTGGAAAAAAGTTGCTAGAAGTTGAATGAAAGGAATGGAATATTGAGAAAACTGTCGGAACGACTATAAATACACTTGGGACATAATAAAAAGACGGCTAGTCACATTTTTAACGTGAGTAATAAAAAGTTGGATGGATCAAAATAATGTGATGATAGGTCAAATTATTCATAAGAGATGAGAATGACGGAATGGACATTGGAAGTTTGAATATTGCAATTCAGAATTAATAGAAATTATGTTATGGTCGGTTTATTCAAAATAATTAAAGTATCATGCTTGGGATAATGGTTAACCTGGGTAGACCCTAATTTTTTTAATATTTGGCAGAATTGGAATATAGAGATTGTGAAAAATGCTTAAATGAAGGAATATTGTGAACGAGATAAAAGATTTGTACATATGTCGGACCGTATGTCGGACCGAAATGATGTTGGTGAATATTGAGAAGTGCGTAGACTGAAACAAGATTGCAATGTGTTGAAAAGATACTGATGGGATTGTTCGAGTAAGTAACACATGGACTTGGAGTTATGGAAAATCGATGTTAAGGAACATCTGGGCTAAAATCGTTAAGTGACAAAGTAATGAGAAATAAAGTTACATCTGTAGTCATTTGATTCTCTAACCATTAGTATTGGCTAAGTGCACTATGTTTCGGGGACGCCTAAAATATATATACGAACCAGGCGAAGTGGTAAACGAAATTCAAATGGAACTGTAGGAGACTATTGGTGAACTGTGGAACGTGAACAAATTATTTGGAAAGAAATGAGATGGTGGAATTGAACGCATAAGTATACAAAATTCAAGAATGAACAATATTGATAAGTGATTAGAACGGGATATCGAACTATAGTTGGCTCATAATATTTTTGTTTGGTGACTTAAGTGAAGATAGTAGATTGAGTTATTTCTTTAAGTTTCGAGAATATTTTTTTTTGAGTGGTATATTATGTAATGCCCTGCTCCGCGAAGAGGCATTACGCTGAAGTCCTTGACGGATCAGACAGATGGGATACAAGTTATGTTGGGAATCAAGATATTTGGAATGATGATGCAGTCTTGCGTAACTTGGCCAAATGGAATATTTTATGGAGCGTGGTTCGAGGGTACGATTATGCCAAGTTAGAATACTGTGTATCGCATCAAATCATTCGTGGGGAATTGTAGGCATATATGGGATCGAGGTATGCCGATTTTACTTGTAGATGTGAGTGGATCTGTTCCTTCTCCTTTACTCCTTCATGCCCTAATAAAATGAATTCTAGTATTGTTCTTATGTGTTCCATAACTGAATATTGCTCTAGTCCACATAAAGAGAGTAATGCCTTATATTCAATGCTGTTGTAAACAAAGAAACTCACGATAATAAATGCTAGTATTATCAACACAAGAATGCTATAATGTAAGATTTACATAAGAAAGAGGAATATTGTGCAAATTTGTTTTATCTGCTTGTAAAACTGACAATGGAATATTGAATATATGTATAGGTATATTAGTGCACAGTAACTATGAAGGAAATACTTCATATGTGAGTATATATTTGTGGTTTGGTACCACCGGGCCACGAGAAGGTCTATAAGTTGGGACCTACAGGTTACCAACTGATATGAGAATGAGTAAAACAAGAAGGATTGATAATGCGTGGTTTTACTTATATTTCTTTATCGTATAATTTATGCTTAAGATTTTATTTGCATAGACGTTGCATGGTCATGGACAACTTGTGCACAATGTTTGGTAAGTTTTATCGAATGAGATGCACCGGGGCACCGTGATCGTTCGGCCTAGGAGGAAACATAGTGCTTTGGTAGTACTGGATATAAATAATACATTTATTGGAGATCATAGCCTCATGAATGTCGCTTCATACGTCCTTCGAAGTCCTATATGACATGTCCCTCGTGGTGCAAAAATTATTCAGTGTCAGTGAATTCTAAATTAGTATCTCCGTGTGACTGACGATCTCTTAAAAAGTGGTATCTAATTTCTATATGCTTAGTGCGTGAGTGACATAATGGGTTCTTAGTAAGATTGATAGTGCTGGTGTTGTCACAGAATATAGGAATATGCTTATAAGTTAAATAATAGTCTGCTAGGGTTTGCTTCATCTATAAAATCTGGGCACGACAACGTCTTACAGCTATGTATTCAGCTTCAGTAGTGGACAGTGCAACATAATTTTATTTATTGCTAAACCAAGAGACTAGAGCTTTACCTAAGAGATGACACGTACCGTTGGTACTTATACGGTCGACTTTGCATCCGGCAAACTCAAAATATGAATAACCAATTAGGTCAAATAACGTAATTTTAGGATACCACAAGTCCACTGTTAAAGTGCCCTTAAGGTATTGAAAGATACGCTTAACTGCGCTCATGTGTGATTCCTTAGGATTAGCTTGATAACGAGCACACAAACAAACACTAAACATTATATCGGACGATTAACAGTCAAATAAAGTAAGCTACCAATCATACCTCGATACTTACGCTGGTCGACTAGTTTGCCGCTTTCATCAAGATCCAATTTAGTTGAAGTGGCCATTGGAGTGCCGATTGGTTTGACATTTTTCAAGTCAAATTTCTTCAGCAGGTCCTTTGTATACTTCGACTGGTTGATAAATATTCCTTGTGAGTTTTGTCTGACTTGCAATCCGAGAAACAATTTTAATTCTCCCATCATGCTCATCTCAAACTCATTATGCATACACTTTGCAAAATCTTGGCATATTACCTCATTAGTAGAACCAAAAATAATGTCATAAACATAAATTTGCACCAATAAAATTGTGTCATCAATTGATTTTATGAAAAGTGTAGTGTCAATCTTTCCTTTTGAAAACCCTTTTTTAAGTAAGAAAGTACTTAGACGCTTATACCAAGCGCGAGAGACTTGTTTGAGGCCATATAGAGCTTTCTTAAGTTTGAAAATATGATCAGAAAACTTATAATTTTCAAAACCCGGTAGTTATTTTACGAAAACTTCTTCTTTAATAAAACCATTAAGAAAAGCACTTTTTACATCCATTTAGAAAATTTTAAAGTTTTGAAAGTTTGTAAATGCACAAAGAATGCAGATCGATTCAAGTCTCGCAATAGATGCGTATGTCTCATCGTAGTCGATACCTTCCTCTTGGTTGTATCCTTGAGCTACAAGACGCAATTTGTTACGTGTCACCTCTGTTCTAAAAGGCGTCCGCCTAGGACGCCTAGGCGCTAGGTGCCCGCCCGATGTCCGCCTAGGCACCCGTCTAGTCCCCCGACGCTCAACTATACATATTTTAGGATTGTATGGACTTTTTTGCCAGTTTCAGTAGTTTTTTTAGTTTTTTTTTTGAACCGCCTAAATTTAGGCGACCGCCTGGGCAACCGCCTAGGCGGGCTAAGCGCTAGGCGACGACTGTCCGCCCGCCTAGTGCCTAGCGCTTTTCACAACCTTGCGTGTCACTGAACTTTCCTTATTCTGTTTGGTATGAAAAATCCATTTAGTACCAATGACCGGATGATCATTTGGTTTAGGAACAAGTTCCCAATCCTGATTCCGGTCAAATTGGTTGAGTTATTCTTACATTGCAGACATCCAAAATTTATCAGAAAAAGCTTCTATAACATTCTTAGGTTCTATTTGTGATATAAAGGCTGTGCTGGCTATAGAATCTCTAACAACTGAATGAGTACTTACTCTTTTTGATACTTCACCTATCACCAAGTTCTCTGGTTGGTCTATTGTGAAGTGCAACCTCTTTGGTAAGCTTTCCAGATAACTTGTTCCAGATATTGTATTATCAGGGGTAGGAGATACTGGCTTGATATGTACATCATCATCATCCTCAGAATCATCGTCAGGGGCTATTGCTGGACTGTCATACTCATCAAAAGTAACATTAACAGATTCTTCAACAATTAAGGAGAGTTTGTTGAATACTCTGTATTCCTTACTCTTGGAGGCATATCCAAGAAAAAATACCTTCGTCAGCTTTGGCATCAAACTTGCCTAAGTTGTCTTTTGTATTCAGGATAAAGAAGCAACAACCGAACACTCAAGAATAAGATATAGTTGGAGTCCTATCAAACCAAAGCTCATAGGGAGTCTTCTTCGATATAAGTCGAATTAGAACCCTATTCAAAATATGCCATGTTGTATTTACAGCTTCTGTCCAAAAATATTTTGGAAGAGAAAACTAATTTAACATGACTCTAGCCATATCGCCAAGTCCTATTCTTCCGCTCCACAACACCATTTTGTTGGGGAGTTCTAGGGAAAAAAAAACTCATGATCAAAACTATTCAAATCATAAAACTTTTTGAAATCAGTATTTTTGAATTCGCCGCCATGATCACTTCGAATTCAAGTAATCATGAAGCCTTTTTTGTTTTGTACCTTTTTAGCAAAAATTTTGAAAACAGAAAGAGTATCACTTTTATTTGAAAGAAAAAAACCCAAGTGTAATGAGAAAAATTATCAACAATAATAAATGCGTAGAGTTTTCCACCAAGATTGGCTACTCTACTCGGACTAAATAAATTCATATGAAGAAGTTGCAAGGGTCTGGATGTACTTACGACGTTGATGGATTTAAATAAATATTTTGTTGCTTTATTTTTCTCACACTCGGCACATACCGTATCCTTCTTGAATGAGATTTCTGGCAGCCCTCTTACCAGTTTCTTGGTTGAAAGTCTTAATATGGTATCCATGTTTGCATGTCCTAGACACATATGCCATAGTAATCTTTCATCCTTGTGAGCGTAGAGGCATCTTCCTGCATGGTTAGTATCTTGCGAGAGATAAAAGATATATATGTTATCTTCCATTATCCCTTCAAAAATGATGTCTCCAGATGATCTATCATATATAGAGCATTTATTTTTCACAAATTTAATACCATATCCGTTGTCAGCAAGATGACTGATGCTGAGTAGATTATGCTTTAACTTTGTTACTAAACAGACATCCTTAATTACGGGAGAGGGAGGATTACCTATTGTACCTTTACCTATTATATACCCTTTTAGATTATTGTCGAAGGATACATGTCCTTCATTTTTCATCGATAGTGTTGCAAAAATATTATCATCTCCTGTTATGTGTTGCGAGCATCCACTATCGAGAATCCATTTGCTTCTAGAAGATGAGGGAATGTCCACCTACAACATGAGTAGATGTGACCTTTGGTACCCAAATTCTTGAGGGTCCTGAAATGTTAGTCTTTGGCACCCATGCATATATATTTAAATCTACTAGTTTTCTAATTCTTATTGTATATGTGTCCATGTTTAACACAATAGTGACATGTAGCATGCATATTTGTGTTAGGAACAGAATAATAATGGTGTCTTTGTGTGGGTGGCTGGCGTGCTTTATGAGAATAGGTGTACAAGAAAGCATGGTTGTATGCAACATGTATATGTTTGGTCTTCTTGTGTCGTACAGTCTTGTGTTGTGGTACATGTATAGTATATGTATTTCTAGTGTAAGACTGAGTTTGAGGTTGAACAACCTGTTTGTCCAGCCTGATCTCTAACTTTTTAGAGGCATCATACATTTCAGTATACTTGGCAGTTAAAGCATTATTTTTGACTGCTGCCATATTGTACTTCTTTTTCTCTTTTATTAACTCTTCATTGAGTTTAGCAAGATCTAGTATTCGTTTCTCAATATGTGTTTCATTATCGTATAAGCTCAATTTTAGTTGAGATAATTCTCCAGTATCCTTCGTGGGTGGTGTCTCTCTTATATCATTCAGTAAGCAAGATAGTCTATGTATCTCAATCTTATGAGTATGAGTCTCAGCTTTTGCATATTTGTATTTACCGAGCACTTTCTTATGATCTTCAAGAATATCACTGAAAGCATCCGATAACTCATCAAAAGTAAAATTATCAAGCTAATTTGCTGTTACCTTGTCAGAGGTTGCCATTAGGAAGACGTTTGCAGCTTCTTGGGGAGTTTCCTCTTCTTCTGAGTCACTTGCCTCACTTTCATGCCATATGCTAGTGCATACTTTCGATAGGATGGCTTCTTTTATGATTTATCATACCGATTCTCCTTCTTTGCTGTTGGGCAGTCCTTCTTGATGTGCCCCGTCTTCTTGCAACCATAGCAGATCTGTTCTTCATCATTATTTTCTTTATGTTCCTTCTTCCTTCGATTGAATCGCAAGAACAACTTGAAATTATGAACCATCAGTGCTTGATTATCACCTTCAGAATTATCATTATTTGTTTCATTGTGGAGAGCCTTCCGGTGATAGGCTTTTAGAGCTATTGCCTTCTTCTTTGGAGCATTCTCTTCAAAGTCCTTGAGGTCAAGCTCATGCGTCATCAGTTTGCCCATCAGAGTCTCCAAAGACATAGTGGTGAGTTCCTTGCCTTCAATGATTGCCTTGGCTTTGGGGTTCCAGTTCTTTGTGAGCCCCCTTAGAACTTTGCGAATCTTCTCATGGTTGGTGTAGTCTTTGCCAAAGGAGGATAGTGGGTTGACGATGTCAAGAAATCTGGTGAACATTTGCGTGATCGTCTCGTTGGATTTTATCTTGAATGCCTCATACTCTTATTTTAGACGACTGATTTTTGACTCCTTCACTTGCGTGGCCCCTTTATGGGTCACCTCTAGAAGCTTAAATTCAGTCCTGTCTACAGCACAGAAGATAGCATTAATAGCCTTAACATCTAGACTTGCTTGTTTCTTCTCTAGGTCCGTATATTTATCATGGGATTTCTCTATAAGATTTCTGTTAATGACAATTCTAACAGACTTCCTATAACCATCTATAACTATGGTCCATAGGTCAAAGTCTAGTGATTTCAAATAAAAACTTATTCGTGTCTTCCAGTTAGTATAGTTGGTACCGTCAAATAGGGGTGGCCTATTTGTGGATTGGCCTTCACCATTGTTAGTGTAGATTGGTCGTGCAGTTGTCATAGATCAGCCCTAGGGTGTTAATCCTTTATCAAGATAAACCTTGCTCAGATACCAATTAAAGTTACGTGTAGGCAACTCTAGAGGGGGGTGAATAGAGTTATGTGTCAATAGTGATCAATTAAAATTGGTTAAGGCTAAGTCCAGTAAGCAACTACTAACAAAGAAAATAATCAGAGAATAATAATGCGGAAAGTAAATAGAGTAAGGAAGAGCAAACGCAAACACAGCGATATATCCTGGTTTTCCTCGTGGAGGACTAGTCCAGGACCGAGTACTCTAGCTCAGAGTTTGAATACACTATCAGTGAAACACAAGCTTTGATATGAAGGCTTACCACTTATTTACAAATATGAGCTTTTGATTCAAAGTGCTCGACTACTTCAACTTCGCAGAGACGAAACTTGGAATTTTTTAAGTGAGAACACTTTACAACTCTTGCACAACTTCCAGTTGAATCACACTGAGGCACCTTAGGGGATTAGGAAGTTGTGGCTAAGGAGATTTGAAAGAGTATGGCTTAGAAAAGTAGAGATTAGAAGATTAAGAGTTTGAAAGATGAGGGATGATTTGAAATAAGAAAATTTATGCTCTATTTATACTAGTCTAGGTAGGCAGAGTTCAGCCAGAGTTCTGTCCTTTAAAATTCAAAAAAATTGAATATTAGACAACTCGTTACAAGGTGGAACAAAAAATCAGGTTGCTAATTTTAAAGGCACCAAGTTCGGCTCGAGTTCAGTTGGGGACCGAGTTCAGTCCGAGTTCGGTCTGCCTCAGACCAGAAGCTCTATAACTGGGTTTGAGTATGTTTGGTTTTGGTTTTAGTTTTTTGTTTGGTGGAGCTATAGAAAATATTTTGAGAGTTAATATGCCACAGTGTGACTTAACGTACATGTTTTCTATACTCAAACAAAATAGAAAAATTACAGACTCTAAAACATAATAAAGATGATGTAGCAATAGTCCGACGAAGTTTGTTGATATCTCTTCCAGTTATCGATGTGTCGTAAATGAGTCATGACCGATATCACAGTGTTAATTATCAAAATCAGGTTAACTGTGATCCAGTTTAGGTCAACAAATGAGTCAACTGCAGTCTGAGTATAAATAAAGTCATGTAGGTAACTAGTATCCAGATTTTTTTGGCTAACAGGTGCCGGTTAGCTAAACGTCCAAAAGAATATAGTTTACAAAAGATGAGTAGTGAAACAAGAAACCCACTCGTGACCCTCAGCATCCATCCTTCTGGTGCATGCCATAAGTGAGAAAGAAGTAAGCTTGATCCTCCGGTGCTGGCTCTAAACCTGGCCATGCAAAACCAGTGGGGTCAAACCCCAAATAGCAAGTACCACAAAGGAAGCACGAAATAAAGAAACAAAACCAGATTTATAGCATGAGATGCACGAGCCAACAATCAATGGCATATATTCCATCCATGACATGATATGACATCCCCTCACCAAACAATGACAGAAAATACCCTATCATATCAAGATAGAATACGTCCCTTGATTATGATCAAGCTAAAATATTATGCGTCGTAGTTTTGATTCACAGTTTATCGTAACACAATGGCGCAACCCAAGAACCAAATAAGGACATAAGTTGAACTATCATGCCACAACAGCATGTGTCCCTAATTCCACTTAACAAAAGTCATAATACATAATCAGAGATACAATAAGAAGAAATAATTTAGCTTCAGTCCATGGAGTATCGTAACATAATAACTCAACCCAACAATCAAATAAGGGCATGGGTTGAATTTTTATGACACGATAGCCCACTTTCTGGTCTAGGCACCTATATAAGCAAATTAGATGACCAATCATGAATTATGACTTGATATGTGATCTCTGGGTTATCCTAGTAATGCAATATATGAATATCCTCAGATTGTTCCATAATCGAGTAGGTCTGGCTGAACCAATGATATACAAGCAAGAATATATGTAAATGATGCACCAGTCCCTCGCAAGCATCCCGAGATAATTAATAATCAGTAACAGTTCCAGGCTTTCTATAGAAAATATACTAGCTCGGTCTTATAATTAAATCAGATACTGCACTCCACTAGTGCAGATGATATACAGTATCCGTGATGGCCACTCTTTACTCCCAGCTAAATTAGGATGGTTTGACATGCACAATCTCGAGATACCATTCCCTCCCAATGCTCTACAATTAAGTTGCCTAGTTAACCCTAGGTTAGTTAGAACTCATGTCGTGGTTACATGAATATTCCTTCTTATATGTTGTATCTTAAGTATGGGCACTCCTGATACGAATCTGTATTGTCATTCAAAAGTTAAATATGGATTCATCTGTCATATCTCGCACCCAGAATAAGGGCACGAGCAGTGAGCAACGCCCAGCCTACGCTGCAGCACCGGTAGTAGAATGCTGTCTGGGTCAAACATACAATCTAACATCTCACACAATATGTATAAGGTACCTGTCAATGTCATCTCAACTCCAAACGGAGGAACAATATGGTATATGATAATGATAAACTATACTCAATCACAATGCAAACTAAGAAAGATAAAGCAAGGAAGATAAAACACGAGATAAAATAATGAAGAAAAGAGTCATAATATATCCATAAGTCTGACTTAATATATATACATGTCAATAACCTCAATAAAGTCTAATACAAGTCTAAACAATAAGTCTAAGCCTCCTCAGCCTATGGTACTAGGTCCTCCTACTCTAAAGGACTATCCTCTAATGGTACGTCGTCCTGTGGCCCGTAGTAGGTGGGACACTGGTCTATAAGCCAATCATCTGAAAAATATATCCAGTCAGGATTGGAGCAAAGTACATACCTCTGAAAGCAGTTCTAAATATATAATCGAGCATATATAACAGATAATAGAAAATAATACAAGATAACTAACCATCAAAATGGAATAAACTAGAGTGAACAGGTAATGTACTAGAATAAAAAATAGGCAATACGAATAACTATAATTTAAATAGAAATAGATAAAACTAACTACTATGTCATAGAGTACAAGTTTATTATGTGATCGATTTAGGTTGAACACGAATACGATATGGTAACTCGATTACACGTGTAATATATAATCGACATGTACACTAATACACTTGGCTTGATCACATAACCAACTCCTACTCTCCCATCCTCAACCAATACCAATGGATACAATCACGATACGTTACGAACACGAATATGGGTATACTGAACTCGAGCAGTGTTTGAACATGAAGTACATGATAATCAATACCTGATACACACGATAAATTATATGTGAAAGAGTACCTACTGAACACGGTAAGGGGTAACATCTCTTGACATGATCCATATAGTACCAGTCAGTGTAACTACTGTGTCAGAATCAAGTATACAGTTCTAGAACATGCGATATATACATATGTACTCGCCTCCGTCCGGAGCAAATGATGTCACTCGGTGTCCGAGCTGGTGTCACACACCTAGATATGAATGGTATATCAAAATAGTGTAATAAAGTGAGAATGAGCTAAAATGCAATAAGGATGCTTTACTAGGTCATTTCTAGGTTGCACTAGTTATTTCTAGGTCTCATACTATCTAGTTAGTCTACATTGGTCGTTAATTAGCTAGACTAGCTAAACTAGGTATTACCCTAGAATATAACTAATATCTTAACAATTCCTAACTATATCTATCATACACTAGCTAGCTTACACTAACTGACTAACTGATATTACATAACATACTAAACATTAACCTCTAACTATTACACTAGTATACTTACATATAACTGAACTGAACTTACTAACTGTTATTAACTGACACTAACACTAACTTACTTAACTATCTAATATAGTAACTATTAGACCTAATTGATAATTTCTTAAATGATACAAGCTAACTACTAACTGACATTAATAGACTGAAACCTACTTACAAAGGCTGACACCTTATCAGAACTTATACACATTAGTTAACATTGCTCTTGAATGCTCAAAACACACATCCAACATTCCAACAAAGTGCAACCCACTTGGCCCCAAGGCAGTTGCTGTTGGTGATATATTTCCCACCCACAAACTCTATCCAATTATGAATATGATTAGGGAAGGACTATTTTGGAAAGTTTTTAACTAATTCTGATTAAGCTAATGCTCTCTAATTAATTAATGGGGGTGGGTCTAATGAGTTTGGATCCAAGTTAAGCTCACTAGTTGTCATGACAAGTCTAATTATTGTACTAGCCTCTAACAAAAATAATTAATACAAGTCACATTAATCTATAACTCACTAATAATTAAATAATTAATATAATCATTAAATAATTTTTATAACACACCAATAGTAATATTTATTCCTAAAATTGTTTACATATGTCAAATTACCAAACTATCCCTAGCTGGAAAAGTGAGGGTGACATCACCCAAGTGTGATGCAACAATCAATACTATCTAGCCACGGCTAAAGTCATTGTCCAACTACCAGATTCGTGCATGGAAATAATAACATATATCACGTATTAGGAGTATGTGGAACAACGACTCACTATATATACATCAAGTGGTACTCTCAGTACGATCAAGTGTATCAGCACGGATACAATAGTCAGGGCAGGAACAAGTTCTAGTATCTAGATCAAGGACAAGTTATCAGATAGCAAGTTATTCATGACAGAATAGTTTAATACTGGTCATATAATTTATCACTTTATTATATCGATGAATGATAATAAGAGTAGTGCGAGAACCCCTCGAGATCATATTCATAACCCTTAAACCAAACAAGGACCAGGGTTGCAGAATGTCACCCGAGTTGAACTACGCCTCTTATTCTATCTAATGTATAATAAGGTCATCATGGAAAAATAAACTAATTAGCAAGTAAAATAACAAGTGCATATAGGGCCACATCTACAAGGCTCAACGTGCAAAGAAAACAGTAGGAGCACAAACGACCAAAACTATGTTGGCACACAAACGACCAAAACTAGGTTGGCGTACAAACAACCAAAACTAGGTTGGTGTACAAACGACCAAACCTGGGTTGGCACACAAACGACCAAAACTAGTTGGCGCACAAACAACCAAAACTAGGTTGGCGCACAAACGACCAAAACTAGGTTGGCACACTTTTGCAAGAAAGTGTGCGAGCTACAAAGGGTGACACACTTTATCAAGTTGATCAACATGGTGCACTGGACAAAAGTGCGCGGGCATGAATAAAGTGCGCTTTCATGGAAAGTGCGCAAGCAAGCTAGCTATAAGACAAAACACATAATTCGAGTTCAAAGATTGACAGTCGAGAAACTCGTTAGTCGAGGAACACACAAATCAATAATAAAAAAAATCGAGAAACCAACCAAAGCTTCGTCCCTCAGGAAACAAAAAAAAATGCGAGCTGCCAAATATTTTTCTTCTCCAGTAAGCCATTTGGTATACAACAAGCACCGACAAAAGCAAAGTTACATAAAATATGGTGCTCTATATTATGAGCCAATTAGTTTTGTAAAACACAAAGTTTTGGGAGATTAATCCCCAAGAAAATAAAAGTGAACCCATAGACCCAAACTCTGGTTCATACAATTCCAACTAAGAAAATCAAGAACGATAAGTATTAAAGATGAAGGGGTATTCGGTCCCAACAACATGAGCTAGAAACAAACACGAATTATTAAGAATTAAAAGCATGCATAAATCCATGGTTCTTCTCTTGTACAAGATATACTTGCATACGGAGGGAGAGAAAACCTAAGAGAGAGAAATAGAAATAAAATAATGAGCAGAGAGAGAGAGAGAAAAATGAGAATATATATAGGTTTAGGTTTGAGATATGCACCGTTCAATCACTCAAACCCATCGAAACCACACATGCCACAAACCCAACCAAACCCACTCTTCTCCACAAATTACAAGTCTGGTCTAAACAAAGGCTGGGCTAGCAACCAACATCTACCAAAGTGCGCCAAAGACAACATGCGCCAAAGTGTGCCGAGAAAGGGGACTGACATCTCTATCCACCTTAAAAAAAATTTATCCTCGGAATTCAAACTCATGGCTAGCTAGAGATATCAAAACAAGCAACAAACTAACTACAAGTAATCTACACATATAAATAAGCAAGTATAACAACACATATAATAAAGCGAAGCTGTATCATTTCACATAAGTGCTTGCCGATAACGGAATAAAAAATGCAAGACATACAAAGGGAATATACCTTATGAGTCGAATAGATGAGGGTACCAAAATTGAATATTGTTCTCGCGCTCCCACGCCGACTCCCCCAAAGTGTGATGGCCCCAAGCAACACAAACAAGATGGATAGTTCGGTTCTTGAGTACCTTCTCTCTCTGATCCAAAATGGACATGGGCTGTTCCTTGTAAGTTAAGTCAGTACCAATGACTAACTCAGAATAATCGAGGATATGACTCGGGTCTGGGATATACCTACGCAACTAAGACACATAAAATATATTATGCACTTTACGAAGTGAATGCGGAAGGGGAAGACTATAAGCAACATCCCCTACCCTCTCGAGAATGTTGAACGATCCTACGTATCGCAGACTAAGCTTCCCGCGAACCCCGAATCTAATGATTCCATGGGTAGGCAAAATTCGCAAAAATACGTAATCACCGACAGAAAACTCTAACGGCCAATGATGCTGATTTGCCCAATGACGATGACGATGACGATCTTGTGCAACCCGAAGCCGCTCCTTGATCTGATTAACTACTCCAATCGTTTGAGTAATCATTTCAGGCCCCAATATCTTCCGTTCATCAATGTCATCTCATGCCAAGGGTGATCTTCACTTTCTTTCGTACAATGCCTCAAAAGGAACCATCTGTATGGTGGACTGATAACTGTTGTTGTACGAGAATTCTACCAAGTGAAGATGATCTTCCTAAGATCCAACAAAGTCTAAGGTACAAGACCGCAACATATATTCCAAAGTCTGGATCAACCTCTCTGATTGTCCATCTGTTTGGGGATGATACGTGGTACTAATCTCAACTTGGTACCTAAACGCTCGTGCAAGATTTTTTCAGAAATAAGATGTAAAGCGAGTATCACGATATGACACTATACTCGTTGGGACTCCATGCTGCCTCACTATCTGCCGCATGCACATCTATGCTAACTGCTCTGTGGAATGCCCTATTCGGAATGGAAGAAAATGTGCCACTTTGGTGAGTTGATCTACTACCACCCAAACTGCATCATGTCCAGTAGGGGATCTAGGTAAACCGGTCACAAAGTCCATTGTAATATATTTTTACTTCCACTATAGAATAGGCAGGAGTTGTAACAATCCTGCTGGTCTCTGTTGTTCTGTCTTCACTTGCTGACACACGAGACATCGTAAAATAAATCGAGCTATTTCTCTTTTTATTTTATTCTGCCAAAAATATTGCTTGACATCATGGTACATCTTTGTGCCTCTGGGATGAATTAAATACTGAAAACTATGTGCCTTGATCATCACTTCTTGTTAGATATCTTCACTTAGAACACAAAGACAATTTCCAAATCTGAGTTTTTCGTCTTCGTGAATTTTTAATTCCTTTCTAAGACCTGACTCATATTCTGCCATAAGCTTTTGAATCTGTGAATCTTCTGCTTGAGCCGTCTTGATCCACTCCACCAAAGTTGACTGTATCTGAAGACTGACTAACACTCCTATCTCTTAAGGTAACACTACCTCGACGCCCATATCTTGAAGATCTTCTAGAATGTGCTTCTGAGTAGTCAAGATGAATGTGTTGTCTCTCCTACTTAGAGCATCTGCCACTATATTTTTTTTGCCTAAATGGTACTGAAGTACCACATAATAATCACCAAATAACTCTAGCCACCTCCTTTGTCTTATATTTAAGTCCTTTTGAGTAAATATGTACTTCAAACTCTTGTGATATGTAAATATCTCCACCCGATCATTATATAGGTAATGTCTCCACAACTTGAGAGCAAATACTACTGTTGTCAATTCCAAATTATGTATTGGATAATTCTTCTCAGGATCTCGAAGCTTCCGAGAAGAATAAGCTATTACCCTTCTGTGTTGAATCAATACACATCCAAGTCCTTTTCTTGATGCGTCATAATAAACTGTGAATCTTCCTAATTCTATTGGAAGTGTAAGGATCGGTGCTGATATTGTAAACCCCCTCACCGAAATTAGGTTTACTTGGCTTATATAGTGGAATTAGGGCTAGTTTGAACCCAATTATAATTTAGAATACGGCATTTGATTTAATTGTACATTATTTTATCGTGTAGCGCACCTTACCGTTGCTTCGTTAATTGGAGCACTACGCTAGCCATTGCCTATCTGCAAATTTCATAACATTGTCCTTCGTTAATTGGAGCACTAGCGCTACCTTTCTGACCTTTGTGTAACTTATAATCATGCTCTCTGGTGCTATATTTTAGTCGCACAATAAACGTCGCGAACGTTATTTCTTAATTCTAAATAAATCCTGACTTTTTAACCCTTGTGCGTTCCAATCTAAATTGGAGACACAATCTTGACCGTTGTATACAACCCAAAGTTTATTAATATTCTATACTGTACCCTCTACGTCCCTGACACTTGTGTCCCACCTAATTTTATTTCCATGTACCCCTAATTAATTCCAGAACATCGTGCGCAGTAATTTTAATTAATTAAATCTAATTTTCATCTTTGTACAATTTTTCTAATTGTTGGGGGCTTTTATGCAAAAATGCATTAAGGTGTCCTCACCATTGGACAATACGTGAAGAAACCTAATTTTCCCTTCACTTGAATTTTTCCCATAATTTTTGGATTGTGCAAATGCGCAACATCGCCCCTTTTATTTTAAACCTATCCTTGCATTTAATTAATGCAAATTCTAGCCCTCCCAACATCCCCATGAGAGCCAAAGCCCAAGCCCAAGGAGCGTTGACCAAGCCCACTCCTAGGTCAATAAAACCCTAGTTTCTATGTATTTATATACAAAGTTTTTCTCTCTTTCTATTGGAAAACCAAAACCCAAAACACCTATTCACTTCTCAGCCGACCTCCCCATGACCCATCTACTATTCTTCTCAGCCGACCTCCCTCCGGCGAGTCATCCGCCAGAGCAGACCAGTAGCGTCACCCCGCTGTACCTTCCAGTCCTCCTCCTGCGCCGCCTGAACGCCGCTGCAACGACGTCGGTCATCGTCCCCGACCCGCCATCAAAATCAACCGACTGAATGCCACCCCTCCTCCTCATTCGACTGGCCGGAGCAACCCCCTCCGCCTGAGCACAGACTTCTTCCAGCACCCCACCACCATCTTCTCCATCCCTCCGCCTCACCGTCTCGTCCTCCGCCGGAGCCGGCGACAGCATCCCCGACCTGCTGTCCCAGCTCCCTCTCTTCCCCTTCTCCACCTCCTTGTCACCCCCTCCGGCAACCCGACTGGGACTCCCCGCCGCCGAAGTCGACAGCGCCCCCATTACCATTGTCTCCACTTTTCTTCCCCCGACTTTACCGTCGGACCACCCTCGCCGACCTACACTCGTCGGAGACAGCACATTATCACCACCATCAGCACCGAGCTCCTACTCCACCTCTCCCTGAACTCCTCCGCGAGCCCCGTTGTCCTCGACCACAACACCACACCTTCCCCTCCCTGGCCTCTTCTCAACCTCCAGGGCCGGACATCCCCTCCCTGGCCGGACCTCCCTACTCCACTGGCAGGAATATCATTACCACCACCATCACCATCTCCATTACCACCATCCTCCCAACTCATCTTCATTACCATCATCCTTCCATCATCCTCGTTGTCGTCATCACCATCATCGACGTTTTAGTCACCATCATTTTCATCATCGTCGTTATCATCATCACCCTAACCATCATCGTAGCCATCGACGTCATTATCATCGTCGTATCATCTTCACTGCTCCATCACAATTATCACCTCCAACATCATCACCATCACCACCATTACAGCCACCATCATCGTCACCAATACCTTAACCCTAATCACCCACATCGTCCTCCTGGTCATCACCATCCTCCACATCATCGCCCTCGTCACCACCACCTTACACATTATCATCCACACCATCAACCTAGTCATCATCTCATCACTGTCATCATCATCATCTCACCCTTGTCGTCATCATCATTATTAAACACTGTCACCCTTAACTATCACCCTTGGCAACTTCAACCATCGTCATAAACCCCGTCATCGTATTTATCATGGACCGACACTCTTGCCAGACAACCCGCACCAGTCACCCCTAATTTTCGTACCTGTGCACGCTGAGCCCGGAGACCTGTTGGATTTATCTGCGTGACTTCAGGAACAGATTATTGGTGCTACGCAGCCTTATCGCCAGGCAAGTATACCTTACCTTTGTTGTACTATTTAAATTTTGTAGTATTAGATGCTTGTTATTTATTAACTGTGCGCGTCCGAGAGAGACTCGGGTGCAGTCAACGGAGGCGTTGACGTTAGGACGTGTGTCTGACCTAGTATCTAGTAGACCCACCTAAAGTTGTGGAGTTATTGGTATGACTCCCAGGCCTTGACACATTTTGTACACGTGTTATGAGTCTCATGTAGGGCACGGTCCTGCGTATATGGTTGGCCACCTGTACGTGTAGGCGTGCGACGGATAGGGTATAATTGTTAATAGTGATGTATGTTAGAAGACTTAGCAGTTATTGATAGACGGAGCATAGACTAGTGTGGTACGATGGTCCCATCCCTGTCCATGTTTGGTTGTAGGGATGGACCCTTGCTCTAACGATAGACTATGAGATAGAGTTACGACGCTGAGGCATAGTAGCTGACGCGTGTTGTGGATATAACATGCTTAGATCATTGGCGGGGAGGACGACTAGTAGGTATATGGGACACCCCACTCCTTTACACTGATACCGCACTCGACGGAGTGATACGGATGTATATATATATATTACTGATACCACGTTCTGTAGAGTGTTGGACGTGACTTGGTGATATTACAGATACCACACTCTATAGAACGTTGGACGTTACTGTATTCCTGCGCCCGTGTTATAGGGGGCATGTGTGGCATATACTAGCCGGTTGTCACGACTGATGAATTACGTCAGCATATGTCTAGCCTACACCTTCCCATATACTCAAAGTTGTCCTCAAGTTGCATTTTACTTAGATGGTTAGGTCACCCTGGAGTTTTATAATGTTTACTTTATGGCATGCTTTTATGTATCTTGTTATGTCCCTCTGAGGACCTGGTCCCTTTCCAGGTGTATTGTTCATTAGTATTCGCAGGAGCACAGATTCGGACTTGCTACGCATTTGCGATGAGGTCTTCTCGTCGAGCCCATGATTGGTAGTTGATAATCTTATTTTGTATTTATCTTGTTTATTCCATATTTTAGTTTGGTAGTGGATTTGTGTCCATCCGACTATCATCATTAGATGCTTTATATTGAGTTCTAGTTATAGATATTGGTTACTTATTTAATTATATGGATTCTTTGGATGAGATCTAGATTATACCCCGTGACTTGTGATTAGATTTATACCACTTGTGGATTTGATATTCATACTACAGCATACGTGTGGGTGTTGGTTTCCATATATTGGAGTTGTCATATCTATGCGGCTGGCATGCTTACGTGTCCTAGTCCTACGTATTTTGGGACTGGGGCGTGACAGATATCAACTTCTCTTTCAACTTTTCAAATACGGCTTGGAACTCTGTTGTCCAAACATCCTTGCGGGTTAGACGAGTTATTGGTACTAAAATCCGTGCAAAGTCTGACACGAAACTCCAGTAATATCTCATTAATCCTAAGAAACTTCGCACATCTGCTATTGTCTTTGGGACTAGCCAATTTTTTACTGTTTCAACCTTCTTGGGGTCCACTGATACTTCTGGTCCTGAGATGATGTTTCCCAATAATGACACATGATCTAACCAGAACTCACACTTACTGAGTTTAGCATATAACTGATGCTCCCTCAGAACTTACAATACTTTTTGAAGATATTTTTCATGCTCTTCTTTACTGTTGGAGTAGACAAGAATTTTGTCTATGAATACCACTACAAATTGATCTAGGTATGGCATGAAGATACGATTTATCAAATCCATGAATATTGCTGGTGCATTAGTCAATTCGAATGACATAACTAAGAATTCATAATGCCCATATCGAGATTAAAATTTTCTCTTCGGTATATCTTGCTCCCGGACTCTTACTTGATAATATCCTGATCGAAAGTCTATCTTGGAGAATACTTTTGCTTTACTCAAGACCAAATCATCAATCCTAGACAATGGATACTTTTTCTTTACTATTAGGACATTCAACTTCCTATAGTCGATACACAACTATGTCGACCCGTCCTTCTTCTTTACTAGAAGCGTTGGTGCTCCCCATAATTATCCACTTGCCCGAATAAACTTCTTCGCCTTCAATTTTTCCACGTGATGATACAACTGGTTTAGTTCCATCGGTGATATCTGATAGACCTTGCTAGAAACTGGGTCTGCTCTTAGTTTTAACTCTATGTAGAACTCTACTTCTCTTACTGGGGGTAATCTGGGAAGCTCTTCCAGAAATACATCAAGAAAATTTTCAATTATTCTGGGAAACTGACCTTCAACTCCTGCTAGTGCTGCAATGCTACTTTCATGTTGATCCTTCACCGTTCTGTTGAAGATAAATTCTTCCTTGCTCGGGATGTTAAACAAA
>JAYESA010000902.1:0-10000 GCA_036927795.1 Iris macrosiphon | reverse complement strand
CCGATTTGCAGAGTATTTGGTGAGAGAGACGGAGGTTCGGGCTCTTCATTTTTGTGAGGGTCTAAACTAGGAAGTGAAGATCCTCATTCCATCTTTTTATGAGACATACTCGGAGATACTTGCGGAGGCACGCAAGGTTGAGCGGAAGTTGGGTTTGAAGCCCAAAAGAGACCGTGATTCTTTTCTGGGGGCAAACAGCAGTGCAGTATCTGCAAAACATCCTTATTTTTAGTCCAGATCTTTTCAGCAGCCACAGTAGAACCAGACTCCAGCTAAGGCACCTTTTTATCAGGCACCACAGCAGCAGAGATAGTTACAGCAAGCTTCCTGCCACTACTACAAGAAGTCCGACCATATCTGGAAAGTTTGTATAAGGAGGCTAGGAGTTTGTTTGTATTATGGTACTGAAGGGCATCAGTCTAGAGAGTATCCTCGTCGTGGAGTTCAGGAAGCAGCTTCAGCTCCGAGGGCACAAACGAGACCACCTGCAGTACAGCCGAGGGGACCGCTTCCGATACAGCAGCAACGTTATGTCCAGCATCAACAACGGGGAGGTTCCCGTCAGGGACGAGCATTTGCTATGACCGTCGAGGAGGATGAATCAACCAAAGATGTCATCGCAAGTTCTATTCTTCTTGATTCCATTCCAGCTTTAGCTTTGTTTGATAGTGGTGCTTCCTATAGTTTTGTATCTATTTTTTTGCTCTGAAGCATGGTTTGGTAGCTGAGTCTTTGCTTAGGACTTACAAGATCATGACCGGGGGAGGCATTATCCTGGTTAATGATATTTGCAAGGATCATAGAGTTACTCTAGGAGGCCGGGAGTTGAGTGCGTGTCTACTTGTAATGCCACTTTCGAGCTACGATATTGTACTCGGGATGGATTGGTTGAGTAGGCACCGTGCTAGCATAGATTGTAGAGGAGGTAGAGTTTTATTTGGTTCACCAGGAGAGCCAAAGTTTGAGTTTTCTAGAGGAGCTGCAGAGCTGGAAAAAGGCATTATTTGTGGAGCTATGGTGGAAGACAAGGAGTTGCCACATTCGTTGATAGCAGAGTTCTTGGATGTGTTTCCTGAGAAATTGCCAGGGTTGCCGCCAGATCGAGATGTTGAATTCTCTATAGACTTGGTGCCAGGTGCATAACCAATTTTACAACATGTCTATAGAGTAAATAATAGCGAGCTGGTCGAGCTGAAGAAGCAGGTGGACGAATTACAGGATAAGGGGTTTATCAGATCGAGTTTTTCATCGTGGGGAGCCCGGTATTGTTTATACCGAAGAAGGATGGATCGGTGCGTATGTGCATTGATTACAAGGCTTTGAATAATCTCACTATCAAGAATAAATATCATTTGCCACGGATTAAGGATCTGTTCGATCAGTTGAGTGGTATGCAGGTGTTTTCTAAGATAGATTTGAGATCAGGCTACCATCAGGTGAAGGTGAAGCCGGTGGATATACCGAAGACTGCTTTTAGAACTCGGTATGGTCAGTACGAGTTTATGGTGATACCGTTTGGTTTGACTAATGCACCGACGGTATTTATAAATTGATGAATAAAGTGTTCCATCAGTACCTTGACAAGTTCGTGGTGGTGTTCATTGACGACATACTCATATACTCAAAGACACCGGAGGAGCATGAGGAGCATTTGAGGATTGTGTTTGATGTGCTGAGGAAGGAGAAACTGTATGGAAAGTTGTCCAAGTGTGAGTTTTCCTGGACAAGGTGGAGTTCTTGGGGCATGTTGTGACTGGTGATGGTATTTCAGTGGATCCGAAGAAGATCGCAACAGTGGAATCTTGGAAGACCCCGAGTTCAGTAGCAGAGATCAGGAGTTTTTTGGGATTGGCAGGCTACTACAAGAAGTTTGTGCAAGATTTTTTGGGGATTGCCGAGCCGATGACCAGACTCACCAGGAAGGATATAGAGTTTGTTTGGATGGAGATTTACCAGATTACTTTTGAGGAGTTAAAGAAGAGGTTGACGTTTGCTCCTATTTTGACGTTGCCATCAGGGTCTGGAGGTTTCACTATTTATAGTGATGAATCGGGAAAAGGATTGGGTTGTGTTCTTCAGCAGAATGGGAAAGTGATTACCTATGCATCCAAGCAATTGCGTCCTCATGAGAAGAACTATCCTACCCATGATTTGGAGTTGGCAGCAGTCATCTTCGCTCTGAAGTTGTGGAAATATTATTTGTACATAGAGCGTGTGGAGATCTTCACAGACCACAAAAGCTTGAAGTACATTTTTACGCAGAAGGAGTTGAACATGAGGCAGAGTCGGTGGTTGGAACTGATGAAAGATTTTGATATATCATTGCAGTATCATCCTGGGAAAGCTAATGTAGTTGCCGATGCTTTGAGTAGGTATCCGGTAGCTATGTTCTTGACGCAGGATCGATATTTGCTGGAGGACTTGGAGATCTTAGGCATCGAGGTGATAGTTCCTGGTTGTTCTATACAGATATAGGGATTGCATATACATTCAGATTTGATGGACAGGATCAAGGCAGCACAATACGAGGATGTATCTCTGAGGATCATCAGAGCTTAGGTGAGAGCGAGATTGGAGGATGATTTCACCATTGCTAAGGATGGATCTTTGAGGCATAGAGTTAGGTTGTGTGTGCCTAGTGGGGAGCTGCGTGAGGAGGTATTGCAGAAAGCGCATCGCTCTCAGTATTCCATGCATCTAGGTGCCAAAAAGTTGTATCGAGATATGCGAGAGTGTGTGTAGTGGTATGGCATAAAGAGGGAAGTGGCACGGTTTGTATCCAGATGCTTAGTGTGCCAGCAGGTGAAAGTCGAGAGGCAGAGGCTAGGAGATTTACTTCAGCCATCACCCATTCTAGAGTGGAAGTGGGAGCACATTACTATAGATTTTGTGTTCGGACTTCCACGATCTCCAGGAAGAAAAGACGCAATTTGGGTCATCGTTGATAGGTTGACAAAGTCGGCCCACTTTTTGTCTTTCAAGGTGGGTTTATCTACGGAGATGCTGACAGAGATATATGTGAGGCAGATCGTCAGGATATATGGAGTTTTTGTCAGCATAGTCTCGGATCGAGATAGTAGTTTTACTTCTCATTTTTGGCAGAGTTTGCAGGAGAGTTTGGGCACTCAGCTCAAGTTCAGTACTGCATATCATCCCCAGACAGATGGGCAGTCAGAGAGGACTATTCAGACTCTCGAGGATATGTTGCGCACTTGTGTACTAGATTTCGGGGGTTCTTGGGAGGACCATCTCCATTTGGTAGAGTTTGCTTATAACAACATCTACCAGGCTAGTATAGAGATGTCACCTTTTGAAGCTCTGTACGGTCGGAGGTGTCGTATTCCCTTGTCTTGGGACGATATTGGAGAAAGAGTTTTGCTTGGGCCAGAGATGGTTGTAGATGCAGTAGAGAAGGTTCAGTTGATCAGAGATAGACTTTGTGTGGCGCAGGACAGATAGCGGCATTGGGCCGATAGCCACCGGAGACCTTTGGAGTTTGAGGTACAGTTTAGATTTTGTTTTGTGCTTGTTATTGGTTGTTTGTTATAGATTAAGTTCTTAAGGTAGTATTTTATTCTAGGTGGGTGGCTTGGTATTTCTGAGGATTTCTCTGACACGAGGCACAATTCGCTTCGGTGGAGGCGGGAAGCTTAGTCCATGATTCATCGGACCTTTCACTATTCTAGAGAAGGTCGGTGCAGTTGCTTATAGACTAGACTTACCACCTGCATCGGAGGGAGTGCACAACGTGTTTTACGTGTCATAGTTGAGACGATACGTGGCAGATCCTAGTCATGTGTTGGATCACTCGGAGATAGAGGTGGGCCCTACTCTTAGCTATCCAGAGCAGCCAATTGAGATTTTGGATCGGAGAGAGAAGGTGCTGAGGAACCAGATTATTCCTTTGGTATGCGTCGCATGGAGGCATCACTCTCCAGGGGAGTCTACCTGGGAGAGAGAGAGGATACAATACGAGAGCGTTATCCATATTTGTTTGTGCCTTGAGGTATATTATTTTCTAGTTATGTTCTGTTCATTGTTATGTTCTTTCATAGCTAGTTATGTTCTTTAGTTATGTTCTTTTGCTATGTTCTGTTATTTCTGGGGGTAGTTTTCGTCTTTGAATTTTGAGGACGAAATTATTTTAAGGAGGGTAGACTTGTCACTACCATATTTTCTAGGAAAGGGTATTTTAGTAATTTCATATTTAATTAAATATTGTGCATGATAAATAATTATTGTTGTATTATTTAATTATTGTTAGATGTTATTTATTTATTTTGGACTTGTGTTAGTGGACCTAACTAGTTTAGTTTAGACTCATAGACCAACATGAATTAATTGGTTAGAATTTAGCCCATTTAGAAAGCCCATTGTTAAGGAGATGGATTAAATTAATTAAACCATTACACTAGAAGTTTCTCTCCTTAATTATTTCTTTATGAGAGGCCCCAAGGGGTATATTGGACAATTCATAGTAGCTTGAGGAAGGGGAAAGATGGGCCGGCCTATATAGAGAGGGGGAATAAATTTCTCTCTCCTCCTTTCATTTGGAAATTAGATCTAGAATTTCTCTCAACCAAATTTATTCATTTTCACTTTATTTATCTACCAAATTTTATCTCAATTCCTTTCCAAATCACCATTAGAGGCTAGTGGAGCAAGGATCTAGAAGGAGGAAGCAAGGATCTGTAAAGAGGAGCAAGGATCTACAAGTTTGAGGCCAATTTTGTCATAGTTGGAGGTTGCATTGGGAATCCATCTCCCAATAGGTACAATTCAGTTTTTTTCTTAAATTATGTCCTAAATCTGAGATTTAACCATGGAAAATCAATCCATATGCATAGGCTACCCATAGAAATTGGTTTTATGTTCATAAGAGGCCTATTGAGAAAGTTATGGTACTTTTTGTGTCAATTTTGGGAGAATTTCGATATTGACATTTGTTGTGTATGTCAATTGGTCCTATAGATCAATTTGGCATGTGCTTGTGTGTTTGGGGCTAGTGTCATATCCACAATTGGGTACGTGTAGGTTGTATCCCAATAATTTGGTGATACATGTTGATTTAGGGATTTTTTTCTCTTACACGGGACTTTGTACATATCACATTTTGACACGGACACGTAGATTTGTATTTGACTCTTCGTATTATTCATAAATAATATATATGACTTGTTCGTGTCCTTCGGGGTACGTTTGGATGTGTGGTGGACTCGTGTCACATGCGTATTCTAGATCTAGTGGGATACGGTGTAATACTCTCCATGTGTTATACAAATTATATGTAGATCTATTTCTTGTGTTCTCGGAGATATATATATATATATATATATATATATATATATATATATATATAATAGTATATATAATTATGCTTCTTGTGTCTTAGATCTATGTATTTATTATGTATATTGTATGTAGCTATTCTTATATATGTATATATAATTGTATATGGTAGAATATATAAATATGCATATGTAAATAAATATTTATGGGTTGTTATAATTATAATTATATAATGTGTGTTATATATGGTGAATGATTATATATATATATATATATATATATATATATATATATATATATTGTGGGTTATATATATATAGGTTATTATATATATATATATATATCAGCGATAGCAACAAAGGCGACACAGTAGAGCGTCGCAACAGCAGTAGCAAATGCCAATAGCAGCAGCAGCGGTACAACAGCAACAACAAAAGCATCACAATAGCAAACAACAGGGAAGCAGCAGCAGCGACAGCAGGAAAGCAGTGACAGCAGCCAGCGACAGTTTCTGAAATAGCAGCGTATTAGGAGCTTTAGTGACAGTTTTTAGCGACAGTGCAAAAAACTGTCACTAAAATAGCAGTGTATCTATTTCAACAGCAGTCTTCAGCGACAGCGGGCAGGGTTTTAGCGATAGTTTGGCAGTTTTATATTAGATTATTATATGCATATATATAGATATAGATATATATGTATATGGTATTTAAAATATATATAAATATATTTATATGTGCTAAATAGTATTTAATATATACTCTATGTATAATAATTATTGTAGTATATGTATATATCTACGGGTAGATAGTATAATTAGTAATTGGGTATTACCTTGAGAAACCAAGGTAAGTACCAAGGTAATTGGGGATACCCAAGGTATTGGGTTTGGGGTATTAAGATTATATTTTATGTTGTGATACCAAGTTGGTTCAAAACCAAGGTACCTATTTAATGTTTATAATTAGGATTCTATATTATTAATAATTGTTTGACTTATATATTGATGTTTTACCTATGGAATTACGTATCCGGAGATACGGTATCCTAATATTTAAGATATGGTTTTTGTGACCTAGACTTTAGTATTTTGAACCAATATTTTTGTGTTAGACTTATACAACCTAGAAATGGATAGTTGACCATAGTTGACCATAGTTGACTTAGAGTTGACTTAGTTGACTTTTGACTTAGAATTGGCTTGTTGACCTAGAAGTTGATTTGTTTGAGTTATTTTCTTTCTGGAACCTTGTATTGATGTTGTATTCCCTATCTAGGTCTTCGAGGCACTGTATCAGACATCGGTGAGACTATTTATTGGACTTCAGACGAGTACATTCTCTGATAGTTTCTCATTTATGATATCCTCTATGTTCATTGTATCTAGTGTAGATATCCATGTTCTCTTGATACTATGGTTACACGGGTTGGTATATCCGGATCTCATTATGAGATATTATTCCTTGGTATATGGTGTATATGGTATAATTATTATTTCATTGGTTACCTTGTACATGTACAGACACTGATTCTCGGGAAGAGTCGCTATCTTCTTGGGGAATCTCGTGCTATAGCATACCGTGGTTGGATCTATTATACCAGTCGAGGGTGGAGAGTACTTTAGTGTAGATATGGTGATCAGCTTGGGAACATGATATAATGATATATGGCCTGGCTAATCATTACTTGCGGTGTTGTATATGATTGAGTAACTTATATTATATCATGTTCCCAAGCTGATCACATGTTAAAGCTAGCACTCACACACTTAGTCATTAGTATTCTTGTTCATTGGCATATTAATCATTATTGTATTTATTCCAGTATTTTCTTATAAGTATATATCTCATTGTATCTATTGTGCATCTTGTATATTCACATCTATTTACTGTTACATAGTTTTATCATTGATTAGAATTATTGTTAGAGATGTACTCTATTCCTTTCCTGACTGGATATATTTTTCTCAAATGACACTAAGGAGTGGTACCCTACACATTATGGACCCCAGGATATTGTGGGCTTAAAGTCAGAGACCCTGGCTCAGGAGGGACTTATCCCGACTGAGACAGATGACCCGGGATTAGTACCATCTTAGTATTTCTTGTATTGGATTTATCTTCAACTTATTGTTAGCATTCTTTCAGACTCATTGATATATTATTTTAGACTTATGAGTTGTATTGTGACTATTCTATTCTTTTTTTGATTCGTGTTCATTTCTACCTTAGTTCTGTGATTGAGTATACTGTTATTATTGGTGGTTCATTATATTGTTAGATAGATTACCCAGACAGCGTTCTACCGTCGATTTTGCAGCGTAGGCTGGGCATTGTTTCTGACTTGTACCCTTACACAGGGTGCGAGTTATGACACCTGATGCCAAGGCCTCCTCCAAACATAGGGTAAAAGCTTACCCTTGGCCTTGCAGTAATCCTTGAATATGCCGTTATGGCCTCTGATGCCCATATTGTTGAGTCCTCTGCTGATTGTACATCTGAGTTTGCGTCAGCAATGGACATCGAGCCAATGGCCTAATCGCCAGTGCTGGTCCTCTCTTCAGAGCTGCTCCTAATGCTGATAATGCTGACCGCTGTGCCGGTCCTTTAATCCTCTACCTCAACGGACAATTGGCAATTCGATGATCTGGACTACCATATCATAGGCAAATTCCTTATGCTAGATTACACACATCTTTAGTATGGCCTCCCTTGACACAATACATACATCCGACTAGGACTCCCAATCGTGTTGCTGTTGATGCCTCGGCTGGTTCGGCTGAGCTGGTATTGTTGTTGCCAATGCTACTAGCCTCCTTGGCGCTATGTCATGAATGCGAACGCCAAAAGATGGTGCTGACGTTCGTTGTGGTTGTCCTCCTCCTCCATTTTGTGCATAAGACCTCTTCTGGCCTTTCGTCCTTGAAGCTAACCTCTGCATCGTCAGCTCATGTCGCCTAGATGCGATCAAAACTTTATCGAAAGTCTGGTAGTTATGCCCCTCTACCAGATGCTAAATCTCCAAATGAAGTCCATATTGGAACCTCATCGCCCTCTCTGGTTTTGTTGCTACCATGGTCGAAGCAAATCTGCTAAGCCCGCTGAACTACGATATGTAGCCATCCATTGTCCATTCAAACTGTTTGAGGTTGATAAACCTCTATTGTAACTCATACTCTGCTATCACTCCAAAATACTTAACCCTAAAATGGGCCCTGAAGTTGTCCCACGAAATAGGTTGTCTTAACCCAACTTATTCTGCTGTACACCAATCTCTAGCAAGGTCCTGGAGTCACAATCGGACCTGGTCAACTTGTTCCTCGGCTGGAACCTTTGCCGCTATCAGTATTGTTTCAATATTCTGCAGCCAAGCATCTGCGATAATGGCATCCTCCGTGCCTTCAAAGTACATAGACTGAGTCTGCAGAATCTCACTGATGCCCCTAAATCTGTTCTAATACTTCTTTCCAAGGTCGTCTATAGTCCTTGGTTCAACAAGATATTCTGCTCTTGCTGCTGAAGCTGCAGATGTTGTTGCGTCACCATCATTTCTTGTATAATTTCTAGCAATACCGGTGTATCAAGTACTATTGCCACTACTGGTATGACTGGGGTACTAGAGCCTCTGGTATATATTGCTCCTCGTGCTTCTCTACTGGTTCTACCCTGATCCCTCTAGGTACATGTGTTACCTCTCGCTGGGGGCCAACAGATCCTTGTCTTGCTAAAACTATTGGTGCTCCATCCATCGATGCTGGAGAAGCCCTAAGAAAAAGGACACAAGATAAATAAATAACTAGACGAGAAAGGATCAAAGAACCAATGGTACATAAATCAAGCTGAGTTTCAAGGAGACAAATTCAAGATTTCAAGGAGGAATATGTTTAATTGAGACATCCTATGATCAAGCCACCCACAAGTCTGAAAAGAAAGACATACTTGCATGGACCACCATAAAAACCTTATCACGTCCCAGATCCAGAATACTGGAGAGCAGGGGAATGATTCATCCAACCGCACCTTACGGAATACCAAAGTAACCCGCAATATGTTAAGGTTGTCTAGAGACGAGGGAGTGCATAGTACAATCAAGTCTCATAGGATCAAGAACTTCTATATCGCAATCATTCAATCAAGTAGCAATAATATAGAATATTTTAGATTAAGCTGTAAGGCGTCCTAAATACCGCATCAGAAGGTTCTAGAGTTCTAGCAATACAAGTTGATATGCTAGATACACAATCAAAAGTATACATAACAGTAAGTCCGCTACAGTTTGAGTATAAATACAGTCATGTTGGGAACTAGTGTCCAAATTTGTCGGCTAACAGGTGTCGGTTGGCTAAACGCCCAAAAGAATATAGTTTACAAAAGATGAGTAGTAAAACAAGAAATCACCCGTGACCCTCAGCAGCCATCCTTCTAGTGCATGCCATCAGTGAGGGAGAAGTAAGCTTGATCCTCCGGTGTTGGCTCTAAATCTGGACATGCAAAACCAGTAGGATTAGACCCCAAATAGCAAGTACCACAAAGAAAGCACGAAATAAAGAAACAAAATCAGATCATAGCATGAGATGCATGAGCCAACAATCAATGGCATATATCCCACCTATGACATGATACGATATCCCTTCACCAAACAAGGACAGAAAGTGCCCTATCATATCAAGATAGAATACATCCCTTGATTATGGTCAAGCTAAAATATTCTGAGT
>JAYESA010000901.1:0-80731 GCA_036927795.1 Iris macrosiphon | reverse complement strand
AAAGCCAATGTTATTTAAGGATGCTTCTACATAAAAGATCTAAAGCAATGTATATCCTGAAAGAAGCATGGTTGCTAACGTGTTCCTAAATGCCTACACAGCACAAAATGCTTTTGAAACAAAAGGAGAAGGGAAAGACTTGGCAGATAATCATCTTACTGGCATAGACTGGACAAAGTCAAATACTACATATAATCATTGGAAAATTCTTATAATGCAGATACTGCTGAATGCAACGAATATGCAACCATCAAATACAGAAACATACAAAATAACTGGGACAAAATCTCACAAAATGATAACTTGATTAAAGAAGTAAATGAGTTGATCATCAATCAGTTAAGAGAACCAACGTCTTCGGAAAAGTATCAACAGGGATGACAAACAAGGTGTAGCATTCCAGTAAAGAAACAGTTTCATTGAGAAAAGATGAAAATAAGTTAGTAAGTAAACCTGTTGAATTTTATCTACGTAGTGGAGCGCACCATGCTTGAATTGAGTTCCACCACCTGGAAAAGTTAGGTATTCTCCAGAAACTTTCACCCAATTTTGGTGCCCCTTTACAACTGCCAGCTGGGTATGAGGAACATTGTAGTACCATATCTGCAGTGAATTTCAATAAAATAACTGAATGAAATTTCATTCATCGGAGAAGCAATTCTTTATTAAGATGAGGCTCAGGTATACCTTATCCCTGCTGGCAGGCCACTCGATGGGCCTTCTATATCCATCTGGAAGAGGAACAAGGCAGGTCGGAGCAGCTTCAGGACAATGCCTCTCTCGATGCTCGTAGTGCTTAGTGCTCCGAAGATTTTTGATTGCTTCTTCATTGTCAAGGCAAGGTATATAGTCTGCTTTAGACTTCACATTACACAGTTTCCAACTGTAATCAACAGTCTGACCCTTCGATGCTTGCACTTCTTTCTCATTCTTGGACTCGGCAGCTTGTGTAGACCATGCTCCACTCTGAGTGCTGGTCTCATTGAGAAGCTCTGGTTGAGCAGAAGGAAACACCTCAGTCGATCCCTTTGTCTGGCTCTCAGTTTTGTTCTGATCAGAATCTAGTTTTGTTTCCTTGTCTTCGTTCTTCTCTATCCGACTTTGACCCTTTTCATCCTGCACTGCGTCATCCTCAGATTTTCCCTCCTGCTTGTCAGTGTTAGACTGCTCGTCTCTCAAATTATCATCAGAGTTTTGATCGGTGTTCTCATTTTGGTCCGTATTTTCCAGTTGATCAGACTTCAGTTCTGTATCGCTTTCTGTTTGTTCAGCATCTTGTCCTGCGCTCTCTTTCTGCTTAGTATCTGTAGTTTCATTAGGAGTGTTCTCCACGGTTTTGTCTTGGCCCTCTTCATGACCCCCTGTATTCGTATTGCCAGCACCCGAATTTGTACGTCCAACTTCCTTAGCTGTCTTAGCTGTCTCTCCAGCATCCCTAGATGTCCCAGTTTTTGATGTATCAACTAAATCATCCTTCCCACCTTCATTATTTTTTGCGGGATTCTCACTTTGGGAGGTCTTCTGTGAACTCTCATCTACTTTTTCTGGCTTCTTCTTGTCCTCAGCACTAGTCCCAGTGCCGAAATTGTTGTTAACATCCCCTACCTTTGCACCTTCGTTAACGCCACCATTACTATCCGTAATTGGCTTACCATCAGTGTGAGATAGTTGCTGTTTCTCTGATGGGGACACCTCAACGGTTGACGAACTAAGCATCCATACACCGACCAGGCAAAGAGCGACAAACACGACGATGGTCGGCGAGGAGCAATAAGAGGACCTTCTAGGTTCCGACCGTGAGTTCCTCCCGAAATGCATTTTGTCACATGTACCAACCCTAGAGCAGAATATTAATCTGAAACAAAGAAAATAAGAAGGAAAAAAAATGTAAATATTATTTTTCAGATATATTCTACACATACAGAAGTTACACATGGTACGTCTCCGCCAATCATGATCTATATACACGATCACGTAGTCCTGATCCAAGTATCAAGTGAATGTCAAATTTTTTTAATTGAGCAATCAATACATATTACATTCTCTCTAGCAAATGGATCCCAAAAAAATATATACTTTATTTTTTCACTTTGATCATCTTACATCTTAATTGATAGCAATTACCACATCGTCTCTCGACGCGGTTCATCATGATATACACAAACCTTCGCGGCTTACAAATTTCAAATAATCGCGATCGGGAGGTCTAAGCAAGAAGTTAAGCTGTAGCCTATGAAGAACCGACGGACCCTCCGGTGCGTGTCGATATCGTGAACATATCAGACACGACACGGACACTAAAATACTGCCAGGATGCACCAGAACTAGTGCAGTGTCCGTGTCGCCGTGTCGTGCTTCTGATCGATGTAGATCCACAAAAACTATATAGATTCTTTCGCAATGCGCTAAATGGAAATGAATAAAAGAGGAAAAATAGAAGAAAAATAGCACATTCGAGATCTCGTCGTCGAAACTCTCTTTCTCAAAAAAAAAAAAAAAAAAAAAGCCAGATCTGGAGCAAGAGCAAGCAACCCGAGCTAATCGAACAATGCTCTTCACCGAGCAAGAAATCGAAGAAGCACTATTCGAAGAATGAACAGATCTACTTGCTACTACGCACCTTCTGATGATGACGATCGAAGCAGAAATTCTGCACTATTCCCCCGCGGTTTATTCCCCAAGTAGAACTACTCTTCTTCTTCTCCTTCTTCTTCTTATACTTTATTAATCTAAAATTGGAATAAATTTATTTATTCCCCATGACAATGGACATGGCAATTGTCAGTAGAGGAGGAGGAAGAGAAAGGAGACCCGCTTTATTTAGCGTAATAACATGTTACCTATCCCTCCGGAACAATCTCCTCCGACAAAAATGACAACAAAAAGCTGCTATTCTTCAAAAAAAAAAAAAAAAACTGCTATCGGGTCGGGTCGGATCGGATCAACCGCATAACTCCTGCGAATCTATAAAGAAAATATACTCTTGAAATTATAATTTTTAATCTGAATGAGATCAAAATCAAAATTATATTTAAGCTGTGAGTTATATTAGAATTTAAATATTGTATTAGATTATATCAAAATCTAAGTTGTATTAGATTAGGTTTGAAGCGAGTAAAAAAAGGCAATCAAATGGATTATTATGAGAGCTCGGAGCACATTGTCTTAACTATTTTTCATTTATTATTGTTACTATAAATTTTCATGTCGTTGGTGAAACTACTACTGTCTAACTAGATAGTCTTATCGACTTAAAAATTTTAACATTTTCTTAACAATGGAATTGCACACAAACCATCATTAATAACAAGAAAACGTATATTAACGAGTGTTTGCGTTTCAAGTAAAGAAGAAGAATGGTAAACAAGACACTGAGACGCGTTGTAGTTAGCTCATGTGCATCTTTTGTGCATTGTCTCTGCCGTATAATTTGTGTGGTTGTCGAGACTACACGTGTAGCGTGATGCATTTTTTAATTATATTGCTGCTATTGTCCTTTGTGGTTCGAGGTCAGTTTCTGATTCGGCTCAAAATCATAATAGCCCACGGTATCCAGATCTAAAAAAATCTCGTTGTCTTCCGAAGATAGATCTATGTTGTTGGCCGACATTTATCCAAGTTCTATACTTACTAATATTTTCCTGCAAAATTTTTTTCCCAATCCTTTTAAGCTCTAAACATAAAAAGAACGTTGGAAAATTAAATAAGTAAAATATTCTTCCTAAACAAATTCCTAAATGTACTATAAAATGTAGACATACCAAAAATAGATTTAATAGATATAAAATGTTATGTACTTTATCTGTACAAAAAAATAATTTATTGTTACTAGTTTGGACATGGATCATATTATTTCTTCAACATAACATACATTCATATAGGTCGCATGATGTACACACACAAAAAAAAGAAAATTTTATTATTTTTATATTATTATTTTATGCTATATCCGATGTAATCTATTCTACTATATAATGTCAAAACTAGGCTTCACCGTGAAAATTTTTCATTCCAAAAATATCCTTCATTACATTTTAATATGTATTAACGTTGATAATGATATCTAAATAATTAAAAACAGTAATTAAATACATATTAAATGTATGTATGCATGCATGAGACAACTTGAAAAATGATAGTTAATAAAACAAAGATATGCATGTATGCAAAGTAGGTAGTTTGGATAATAAAACAAAAGTTAATAAAGAATGCATACAAAGTAGGCACATGAACCCAAGAGATAAGAGAAATCTTTCTTATTTCCGTCATTAAATTTCTCCCAACTTTCATGCTCCTGTCTATTATATTTCCACCTATAATAAAATTAAGAAATTATGGTTTGTTCTTTTAATAAACTATTTTTTTTTCAAGTAATATGAAATACGTGCAACGCACGTGCATATATACTAGTTATATATAAAAATAAAAATAAAAATAAAAAGGTCGCGGGTTGCGGGTCGGGTCCAAATACTAATCCTATTATTTTAGCCCGGGAATAGTATAGTTAAAACTGTTCCGACGGAGTATCTATTCTAAGCGGTGCACCGATTAACAAAGAAAGAACACCTAATAATTCCGACATGGAGCCGAGCAGTGGGAAAATGACATGATAGCCTCATGGGCCATGGCTGGATTACATTAGTAATAGTGATGCAGTACAGCTGGAAGAGGACGTGTAAGTAATTACTCTGTCCGGCGAGGGGTTTTGCGGGAAAATGTGGAGAGTTGAAAAATGCAATATTTTAATTTTACGAGGACCAATTGGATGGAAGTGGATATCACGTCGGTGCGAAGTTTGAGGGGCCGCCATGTGGAGGAGAAAATATTGTTCGAGACTTATTTTGGTTGGTTGCTGGACCGGCCCTGACCCGACCCGATCCGACTGAACCGGATTGGACCATTTTTAGTGTCCGTATCCAATCCGAAAACCCGGATCCGGTACTTGCAACGTTGAAACACGGTCTTTTCTTTTTTTTTCTTTTTTTTTCTTTTTATTCAAACAGAGTCTTTAAACTTGCATTATATTTCCTATAATTATCATGAACGATATTTAGCTTAATGTTCTATCTAATTATAAATAGAGTATATTGTATGAAAACAAATAAACAATTATACAAGCATATATAGTATATACATATTACAATTGTACTCATTGCTAATTGTTGGAGTAAAAAAAGTGACACAAATATCTTAATAATCTTGTTTATATGTGTTCCTGGAAATGTTATTCATTGCTAATTATTGTAGTGAAAAAAACACCGACACAAATATCTTAATAATCTTGTTTATATGTGTTCCTGGAAATGTTATTCATTGCTAGTTGTTGGAGTAACATGAAAGAGAGTAATTTTGGGATTTTGTTTTAGTGACATAATGAACAATGGATTCTAGTTGTTGTTGTATTATCTTCTTCTTCTTTTCTTTTTCTTTTTCTTTTTCTTTTTCAGATAAATATTATAAATCCTAAATTTAAAGAAAAAATGTTTATATGAATTTAAGCAATTTATTAACATGTTCACTGAAAAGTTCCACATGTTTTGAAGTTTGCATCATTGTGATCATTATCTTTTAGTATCATACATACTTTAGATGTTATTTATCTTCTCTTTTATTACTTAGATTTATTGGATATTTGATTCGCGGATTTGAAGTGCGGAAGTGACAAATTTTTTTTTTTTTTTTAACACTTTACGCGTTTGGTTTGATTATTTACAGACAAATTTTACTATTATTTGATATAAACAGTAAATTTTATCTGCCACAAATTCAATGTTTTGACATCAAATTTTTTTTTTCATTCGAAGTTGAGTGCGGAAGTAAAAATCTTTATTCTCACTTCGCACGTTTTATTAGAGGATAACTTCCTCTCTACTTTAATATAAAAGAAAATTAATATTTATCTCACTTCAACAAAAAATTATATTTCCTTCCTCACTTCAACAACAAACAAAATACCAAATTATAGGATTTCTTACTTATAACCTTCGCTTCTTCAAAACAATCAACCGATTTTTTTTTTTTTACTTTGTTTTACCGTAATGCATACGCAAAATATCGATTTTTCATATTCTTTACTTCGTTTCACGTTGCCGAACCTAACAACCCCTTTATGTAGAAAATGAGATTCTTAACACGTCTTATGTTGGTATGATTATTTTTTCAATTATGATATAATAAAAATTTAGCTCAAATTGGCACTTAAGGGTCTAGGATTTATACTAAAAAGTTTTTCTCTCACCCAAACTAAATCCCGGAGGTAAAAAGGCTCCTCTCAACATTTTTATTTCTAATTCACTTACGAGCATCCAACTTCCCTTGAAAAATGTGATAACGAAAAAAAAAAAATTTGATAAAAGACAAGGGATGACATAATTTGGATTTGTTATGCCCAAAATTTATTCCACTTTTCACTTGAACTAATCAATTGATTTGATAAATTCATTATATTTTTTTAGAACTTTACATAATCTAATCCCCACTTCCCATTTACCAAACAATTTCTTTCGTAAAATTTTTCAAGATTTATAGAATAAATCGCAATATGAGAAGTCACTAGGTCTCTCATAAAAATTTCAAATTTTGGAGAATATAGTGGAATGTTGAAAGATTATATATGAATTTAACATTATTTAAATATTTATAGAGGAAAACAAATGAGAATGTTTTCGAGGTTATAGATTCCCTTCGTTCTTGGATTTTATCATCCTTTGATGTTCCTGATAGTCTAAATTCATTGTTCCTACATGTGTTGCACGCATTTTATAGATTATTATTAGGAAGTAAAAAACAATAATTTTCATTATTATAAATTTATTATTATATATATTATTCCAGTACTACTTATGAAGACCAAAGAACAATTCTGTAATTATCTTGTTGTCCCTATTAACTTTAATAAATAATTTTAATTAATACACATATGCAGGGGTATATTTTAAACAAAAAATTTTACGATGAATCTGAACTTTTCATCATTATATAATAGTATAACTTTAGACTTTGTTTAGATCATGGGGATCTAGACTCTATTTAAATCTTCATTAGATTTTGTTTTTTTTGCTTGTAATATCGAAATAAGTAAATAAAAAAAAAAAGGTCTCAGTAAGAGCATTTCCAACCATGTTGTCTTGTAATGTATTATGATTTTCATGTGGTATTAGACTGAAGAAAAATATATTTGCCATATCTTTGAAGGAGATTGACTAATATATTTGACCGTATCTTTGAAGAAGATTAGCTTTGACCATATTTTTAAAGAATATTGACTTTGACCTTTGACCATATCTTTGAAGAATAAGATTGGATTCATATTCCTATATAATATTGGATTTTCATGTATAGACATATGGTATGCTATATAAAGGGGCCAAAGGTTTCTCTTTGAGATATCTCAAATTGTGCTAAATGATTGTTCAATAAGTTCGACATAGGAGAGCAAACGTTGTTGAATAAGTTCAATACAAGGATATCTCAAGAGTTCTCATGTTAGTTGTTAAATAAGTTCAACACAAGAGATCTCAAATTGTGCTCAATGGTTGTTGAATAAGTTCGACATAAGAGAGCAAAAATTGTTGAATAAGTTCGACACAAAAGTTTTGAGAGAGTTTTTTGTAGAGAGTTCATGAGAGCAAGGAGAGAAGTGTTGAGAGCAATTGTAATTCTTTTTCTTCTTCATAATGGAATTGAATCACCCTCGTCCATGGAAGTAGGCATCTTGGCCAAACCACGTAAATCCTTGACTTTGTGGTTGTGAATTTTCTCTGAGGTATTTCTCTGATTTTTCTGGGTCTATTTTTTTTGTGCGTCCAAACAATTGGTATCAGAGCTTTAGGGTTCTCAGAGAAAGTTAATTGGGTACATTCTTGAGATGACTACGGTCAAGTAAGATTGGGAAGTATAATTGAGAAGTTAAATTGTAAACACCCTAAATTTTCAGTTATTTAAAAATCAATTTTTGGAATTAATATGCAATTTTCAGAAATTTACATAGGACCTGTAGTGAGTTTGTAATTTTTAATTGCCAATAAATAGCATTAAAATGAAATGAAAATAGGATTTATGGTGTGAAATAGAAAACCGGACTTAGGGTAATTTTTTGGAATTTTATTGGGCCTCAGACCTATTTTTAAAAGCCTAAAAAATATTTTCTAATTAATTAATTAATTATTAGTTATTTTATTATTATTATTATTATTATTATTACTGTTATAGTCATATTTAATATTTTTTCTGTTTTTCTTGGGCCCGGCCCGGCCCAGTGGGCCGAGCCCGTTAGCAGCCCTGGCCCAACCGCTGTTAGCGGGTCGGGCGGGTCTGCTCACCCGGATCCGCGCCCGACCCGACCCGCTTCTTCATCCCCTCCCCCACGTCGCCTGCCCCCGTCTCCGCCCGCCGGAAAAGGCGCCGCCCACCGTGTTTTTCGGTCGCCACGACCGCCTCCCCCTCCGAAACCCTCGCCCACGTCGCCCTGACCACGGCCAACCCCTCCCCGAGCCCCCTATTTAATCCCCTCTCCTCCGCCTCCCTTTCCCCCAAGCCGTAAACCCTAACCCTAACCACCCCGAACTCCGGCGACCGCCGTCCCCTCCCCTAGCCGCTGCCCTCCGCCGAAGCACAGCCGAGCACCACGCCGGAGCCTCCCATCTCCACCCTTCCTCTTCTTCCTCCGCCTCCCAGCCATTTTCCCCTCCTCCGCCCGGAGCCGAGAGCCGGCCAGCCTCCCTCTCCAAAGCTCTCCGCCGGCCATCCCGAGCTCCCCGACCCCCTGCCAGCTCCGCCCTAGCCCGGCGCCACCACGCCGATGGTCGACCAGCCTCCAGCGTGTCCTCCAGCAACACCCTAGGCCGGACACAGGCACAGCCGGACGCGGACACAGCTCAGGCACAAGATTCGGACACGACAGTGTCGTGTCGGACACGAAGTAAACCCTAATTTTTCTACTCTGTTCAGATACTCCTAATTTCCTCCTCGTAGCTCGGAATTCGATTCCGTAAATTTCTACGCGAAGCCTGTATGACCCTCTCGGTGCCCGGATAAACCGCTCGGGGCATCGCGTCCTGTGGTGATCGCACACCGCGATCCAAAAACAGGAAAAAACCAGACCCTGTTTCACCCCGGAACTGAGTGCATCCCGCCAAACGGAACGACTTGGTCGCATGCGGTCTTCACAGATACGTGCGCGTCGTTGATACGGACGTGTGGAATTTCGCGGAAGCTGATTCGGGTGTGCGTGCACACCGAAATCAACGCGTATCCGCGGACATCGCCCCGTATCCGCCTTTTCTGCAATTCACCCTAACTTCGTGCACACACGTCAGATCGAGACAAAACTTGCGCCATCGGACTCATAGAGATACGCTGGTCCTGTGGGTCAAGTTTGGTCCGATTCTGAGAACGTTGACGAAATCGAGTGTCGTGGGCCCTACAGGCCCCGCTCGACAGGCGATTTCGTGATCGGCTCATCGGAATTCAAATCTGAAAGTTCCGTTGGGTTCATATCAGCGTTCCTGACCCGTTGACACTAAGTTTGGTAAATTTGGAGACCGTTGACCCTGACACATTTTCGGTACAAAGCGGGCCCACCGGTGGACCCCGTTTTAGCCCAAAATTGCCGTTTTTGCCCTTGTCTCCAAATTGGACCCAAGGACAGGCGATCCTAGCTGTTTGACACCTTCTGAGCGTGATGGTACTGTTTATTTCAGCTTTCGGAGACATCTCTAGAAATTACCGAAACCAGGACCTAAGTGGAATCTAAACCTCAGGCAAGTGCACCTTGCCAAACTTGCAGTCATTATTTTCATATTTACTGTAAAAATACTCTGCTGGATTTCTTGTGCAAATTCATATAAACTGATTTAAACTGCTTAACCTAGGGAACGTATGACGTACCTAGTGTCCGATCATAGTCGGGTACCGGCACCGTACGCGGTGTTGGGTTCGTCATTTAGAGATGGATTTACGATCCCCTTACTTTGTACTTGACCTATCAAGTACCCTACAACCCAGGACACTTGACACTATCATGGACAGAATCCTCCTGAGGTATTCATAGTGATTCTGAATAGGATACAGGACTTGACAGAGACAGTTATTTATAGACAGTATGACTTGTTGCATTAGTCATAATCCCGCTGACATGGACATGAGACGTTATGGTCATGGCTTGGGTGATTACATTGGGTGGGGAGAGACACACAGGCTACAGGCTGTTATATATATATATCTACTATTATTGTGAGGTTGTAGACTCTCCAGCAGAGCTTGACCCTTTACGTGTTATTACTGCTACCGGCTCCCGGACACAGAGCTTGTAGCGGTCTCAGCCTGAGTACTAGTGTTGCTCTCATTTGCATATCACATAGATGGTTACATAGTTTACCCTGCTGTTTCATTTAATTTAATTGCACTGCTTTTATTTGGCTTGTTTTATTTTGTGCCTTGCTATGTCCACTGAGGACCTGGAATGGATTATGTCCCCAGGTTTAGCTGAGGAGCAGTATCCCGAGGTATACGGGACCGGAGCTGAAGCTATTGCTGGAGCTGAACCGAACACTGAAGACGAGGTGACTGCCGAGGACTTCTCCTGAGTGCCTGCCCAGTACTCATTTATTTATTTCATGTTTATATCGCTTGTTCCTTGTCACGCCCCGATCCCGTAAGGGGTCGGTCGTCCTCGCTTGATCCTTTACGGAACCGATTCGTCCTCGCTTGGGGCGTGATGCCGTACGAGCCTGGAGTTGCGCTCGTACAAGGCAAGAACTTGCAGTTATAGGAACCCATTTTGAAACACAATTTATAAAACACATTCACAGAGATTTGAACACAGTACAGGAAGAAACATGCTTTTTTTCATTGATAATTCAGAGTAATTTACATAGAGTTTACATTGATGCGCCTCTCGGCTACTTGATTTGCATTACAAAAGATAAACTCAAAAGGCAGGGCGCGCTCCATCAGATAGTCCACGTCGTTCATACATTACGCCCTTGTATAGGTTGAAAGTCCAAGCCTCCAAAATGATCTGACTCCAACTATACTTCAAAATAGAGGTGCTTCTAACGCCTCCTCGTCTATCCACTAGCGTTGCACCGTCTGAGTGCCTGAAATAGTTGCCCACAACGTAGGTCAGTACTCAACTTGTACTGGTGAGCGGGATGAACCCACTCGACTAAATCGACACTAGCTTATTAGGGGCGAGCATGCATTAAGATGACTTCTATAAAGAGGCAAGTGAATTCAATTCATATCAGTTGCATGTTTTGATAGGAATGAAAATAATAACGAATCCAACCAGTGCATCGATTGCTTACTCAACCGATGCACGCCTTCCCTGCAACGAAACACAAGTATACTTACCATCTGCACAAGACAATAGATTAGCATGTGTTCTAGTCTATGCGGTCATTGGTGTGATCGACACCTTAGGGACATATTCAAGCATTAGCGGCGCGCCCTATCAGCCCGGGTAGCAAGCCCTGCTGGAGGTCCCGCAATGCATCGTGACGAGCACGAATCAAATATTTCCCTCCGGATCGATACGGTTCCAGTGCCCCGGAAAGCCGTTTCGAGGAAATGATAAACCTTGTGCACAAGTTGTCCCAGACCATGCAAATGCATGAACAATTCATATATCATACAATGCATCGATTGAAACAGAAAGAAGTTAAGCAGCAATATATATCTCATGCAACAGTTCATATTTTCTCAATGCGGTGTTCCGATTTTGATATCCCATAGGTCCAAACTCCGTCCGAGGCACTAGGCCACCACCAACAACCAATCCCCATTATAAACGAACTCAGTTATAAGGTGTGCAAGCATATAGAAATATTAGTCTACAAAAATCCCCTGTTCCTTTCTTAGTGGCTGGCATGCATTGTGGCAAGGATTTCCTAGGCGTCCAACCGGGCATCATCGAGTGAACGTTTGAAACATTAAAGATGTTGGCGTAAAGAAGTAGGAAAGAAGGGTCCAAACCACTCACTGGTTAAGGAAAAGGTAGCTGAAACAAAGATTCCCGCCTAGCGACGATCAAACGTCAGTTACGCGGACCTACACAGCACGAGCACCAATTAGAATCTTGCCTATCCTTCCTTGCCGAACTCCCCAAGAATCAAAGCTCCAAACGATAAAACCAGCAGCAAAAACCAAGCAAATCGAAAGCAACACCAAATCAAATCCCAAAGCGGCAATCAAGAAAACCAAGCAACCAAACACGAAAACTATTGGACTCGTTTCAATAGAGGCCTTTCCATGAGTTGGAAAGGATCATCGCATTTCGTCCGTGGCAAGAAGATGCCGAAGTTCTAAGTTATGACTCAAACGGACTAGCCACAAGCCCAATTACGTAGTGCACATCCCGGTCGGATCGGGATTTGAGGCACTACATAATATACCACTAAGAAAAAGTTTCGACCCGAAACTTAAGAACAAGGCCGACCCGAAACGTAAGAACAAGGCCCTACCTCCGACTGAATGAACAATGAAGGGTACTTCTCCTTCATCTCCGATTCCAATTCCCAGGTTGATTCCCCAGCTGAATGGTTCCGCCACAGCACGCGAACCAAGGACATTGTACGGTTGCGAAGTACTTTTTCCTTACGATCCAGGATCTGCATCGGTTCTTCTGAGTATGACAAGTCCGCGCGCAGTTCCAACTGTACAAAACTAACCACATGACTTGGGTCATGCACATACTTCCGTAGTTGGGAAACATGGAATACGTCATGCACTTCTGCCAAGGCGGGAGGTAGTGCTATCCTGTATGCCACAGCTGCAACTCGTTCTAGTATTTCAAAGGGGCCGACAAACCGGGGACTCAGTTTGCCCTTCACGCCGAAACGCATCACACCCCGCATCGGCGTCACTTTCAAGAAGACATGATCCCCGACCAAGAATTCCAAGGGTCTTCTATGTGCATCAGCATAACTTTTCTGTCGGCTCTGTGCTGTGCGGAGTCTTTCCCGAATCAAGCGAACTTTTTCAACTGCCTGCTCTACCAGCTCTGGCCCGAGTACCTGCCGCTCGCCGACTTCGTCCCAACAGATTGGAGATCGACACCTTCGCCCATATAATGCTTCGTACGGTGCCATCTGGATGCTTGATTGGTAGCTGTTGTTGTACGCAAACTATGCCAAAGGAAGATGCGTGTCCCAACTAGTCTTTAAATCAATAGCACACAGCCGTAACATATCTTCGAGTATCTGATTTGTCCTCTCTGTCTGTCCATCAGTCTGCGGGTGGTATGCGGTACTGAACTGTAGCTTGGTTCCCAAAGCAGCTTGTAGACTAGTCCAGAAACGAGATAAGAAGCGTCCGTCACGGTCAGAGACGATTGAGGCAGGTACTCCGTGTAATCGGACAATCTCATCTACGTAAATTTGTGCTAACCGATCGACGCTCCAAGTAACTTTTATGGGAAGAAAGTGGGCTGATTTGGTCAAACGATCAACTATGACCCAAATCGCATCGTGCCCCCGTGGCATCTTCGGAAATCCCATAATAAAATCCATAGTGATGTTGTCCCATTTCCACTCGGGAATAGCGAGGTTCTGCAGTTTCCCGCCGGGCCTCTGATGCTCAGCTTTTACCTGTTGACAGGCCATGCACTGTGACACAAAGGTCGCCACATCCCGCTTCATACCGTGCCACCAGAAGGTCCCGCGCAAGTCCTTGTACATCTTAGTGCTCCCCGGATGTAAAGAATACTTCGCGTAGTGTGCTTCCGCCATAATTTCCCTTCGGAGTTCTGGGTCGTTAGGAACACATAGCCTCCCTTTCATCTGTAAGGCCCCATCTTCGCCTGCCACAAAGTCAGACGTCTTTCCCGCCGAGATCAATCCACGCACCTTCGCTAAGAACTGATCGCCCTCCTGAGCTGATTTGATTCTACCACGTAAATCCAGTTCAAGACGGAGTGGTGCCAGCTGCACTCCTGGATGCCGAACTCGAAGCTCGATGCCCATCGCCTCAAGATCTCGAAGTAAACGGTTGTCTATAGATAACGAGCCCACGTGCTTCCGACTCAGAGCATCAGCAACGACGTTTCCCTTGCCCGGAGTATACGCGATCGTTAGGTCATAGTCCTTAATAAGTTCTAGCCAACGCCGCTGCCGGAGGTTCAATTCCCGCTGGGTGAATAGATACTTGAGGCTCTTGTGATCGGTAAAGATTTTGCAAGCAACACCATAAAGATAATGCCTCCACAACTTCAGAGCAAACACGATTGCCGCCAATTCCAGATCATGCGTTGGGTAGTTTTTTTCGTGCGGCTTCAGTTGCCTGGAGGCGTACGATATTACCTTGTCCCTCTGCATGAGCACACACCCTAAGCCGAGTCCTGAAGCGTCGCTGTATATCTGAAACTCTTCTACCCCATCTGGAAGTGCAAGGATCGAAGCTGAAACAAGACGCCGCTTAAGTTCCCGAAAGCTGGCTTCGCAGTCATTACCCCATTCGTATGCAATCCCTTTTTGAGTAAGGCGAGTCATAGGCGAGGCCAGTTTAGAGAAATCCTTCACGAACCTACGGTAGTATCCCGCAAGGCCCAGAAAGCTTCGAACTTTGCTGGCTGACGTAGGTTGCTTCCAGTCCACCACCGCTTCTATTTTCTTCGGGTCTACGGCGACGCCTTCGGCCGAGATGACATGACCAAGGAACGCCACGCTGTTCAACCAGAACTCACACTTGCTGAGCTTAGCGAACAACTGATGGTCTCGTAATGTCTGCAGCACGATCTTCAGGTGTTCCTTGTGCTCCGCCTCGTTCTTGGAATAGATTAGTATGTCGTCTATGAACACGACTACAAACTTATCCACAAACGGCCAAAATACGCGGTTCATCAGATCCATGAAAGCTGCAGGGGCGTTCGTCAAACCGAACGACATCACGAGGAACTCATAGTGTCCGTAACGGGTTCTGAAAGCAGATTTTTGAATATCCTCTGATTTGATTTTCAACTGGTGATACCCTGACCTGAGATCAACTTTAGAGAAAACTCTTGCACCTTGCAACTGATCAAACAAATCATCTATTCTTGGCAAAGGGTACTGATTCCGCACGGTCGCTTTATTCAGTTCTCGGTAGTCAATGCACAGCCGCATGGATCCATCTTTCTTTTTCACGAACAGCACCGGAGCGCCCCAAGGAGAAACGCTTGGACGAATGTATCCTCGGTCCAACAGGTCTTGCAACTGAACTTTAAGTTCCTTAAGCTCTGCTGGGGCCATGCGATAAGGTGCCTTTGATATCGGTCGCGAATCCGGAAAAGTGTCAATGCTGAATTCGATCTCACGATCAGGAGGCATTCCAGGCAGCTCGTCTGGGAACACGTCGAGAAAATCTGCAATGACTTCAGTCTGAGCTGCATCTGCACATTCCCGCCGGGTGTCTCGAACAGAAGCTAAGTACCCTTCACAGCCCGAATGCAACATACGCCTAGCCGAAATTGCTGATATCACCATTGCCGTCTTCGGTGCAGCGCTGCACGAATAGTAGAAGTCTGCCTCGCCGGGTAGACGGAATACGACTCGCTTCTCCGCGCACTCGATTGTTGCATGGCAAGCACCCAACCAGTCCATACCGAGAATAATATCATAATCCTTGATGTCTAGTACAATGACATCTAAGGAAAGCTTCCTACCTCCGATGCAAATGTAACCATCCCTACAGATCGCATGGGCGGGCATATCGACTCCCGAAGGGGTACTTACGCAAAGGTTCATATTTAAAGCAGTAGAAGCTAATTTATGCTCAACAGTAAAATCAGCAGATATGAAACTATGCGTACCACCTGAATCGAATAAGACTCTAGCGGGTAATTCTCGGTATAGTAGAGTACCTGTTACAACAGTGTCGGATACAGATGCCTCATCCCGAGTCAATGCATAGACTCGGCCCTGAGCACCCTGGCGTTGTGGATTCACTGGCACAGCATTGGCATCACTTGCTGGAGGCCCTTTGTTCTGATTTCCATTATTCTGATTCGGCTTGCCCTCTCTGCAGTTAAACTGTTTGTGACCCAGGCGACCACATTTGAAACATCCTTGAACCCGACATTCATTCACTTTATGCCCTGATTTGCCGCACCGGCTGCAGTTCAGTGATTGGGATTGGCCCCTATTATCAGACGTATGCGAACGCTTGTGTGCTCCAGACCCTCCCGTTTCATGAGGACGCTTATTGTTATTGGTACGGGGGGTTTGCACCTCGGTCTTTGGGAGAGGACGCCCAAAGATCCGTTCGCTGTTCAGAGCCGCTTCATAACATTCCCTATATGTTTGGCATCTTTGGTTGATGACGTCCCTACGTAAATCGTCATTCAAACCTTTCTGAAATCTATAGCACCATGCCTGCTGATTAGGCAAGAAGTGCCCTGCGAACTTAGCCAGCTTAGCGAATACTGAGTCATAATCGTCAACAGACAAACTTCCTTGCACCAGATTACTGAAGTCGTCTTCTTTTTGTTGACGCACGGCTCGGGGAATATATTGTTCAATGAAGGCTGATTTGAACATTTCTCAAGTAATTTTGCAGTTGGGATTGGCATCATAAATTCCTTGCTTCGTTGCCTCCCACCAATCATGCGCACGCAGTTTCAGCTGAACCGATGCACAGGCAACTCGCTTGGATCCCCTGATGCCAACCAGGTTGAAAAGTCCTTCCAGCTTAGCAATCCACCCCAAAACCACGTCCGGCTCCGCTCGTCCGTTGAACGTAGGGGGATGCATTTTTGTAAACTCAGCTGCTCGGCAGGAGTTCTTCGCTGAAGGCTGTGTCTCTTCTGACTCGTCTTCTACCGCCACGGCTGGAGGCGTGACAGGCGTTGCTGCGGATGTCCCGTTGCTCGGTACCAGGGATGCAATCAGTTGCATCATTGTATCCATTTGCTTCTGTTGAGAAGCAAACTGCGCTTGTATGTTAGCTTGTTGGGTAACAGCTTGTTGTTGCTGCGCCTCCATGAGGTGCATAAGCCGTTCCGCCATTCCGGTTGAACCCGCTCCTCCGGATTCTCCAGAGCTTGCTGGATCGCTCTGAATGGGTTGAGCACTGCTGGCAGTTGCAGTGTTCTTCTTAGCCATGGCTACAAAAGAGAGTAGCTTGTTAACACTCCAAAAACGATAGATTTTATATCTATGGGCTTATTGTATAAGCGACTCTTCCCATGCAGCGGACGCCGAACGCAACTCAATTGAGAGGCGCATCAAACTCTTTTATAATCTTTTGAAATCCCGTGGAAGTAAAGCCTAGGCTCTGATACCAATATGTCACGCCCCGATCCCGTAAGGGGTCGGTCGTCCTCGCTTGATCCTTTACGGAACCGATTCGTCCTCGCTTGGGGCGTGATGCCGTACGAGCCTGGAGTTGCGCTCGTACAAGGCAAGAACTTGCAGTTATAGGAACCCATTTTGAAACACAATTTATAAAACACATTCACAGAGATTTGAACACAGTACAGGAAGAAACATGCTTTTTTTCATTGATAATTCAGAGTAATTTACATAGAGTTTACATTGATGCGCCTCTCGGCTACTTGATTTGCATTACAAAAGATAAACTCAAAAGGCAGGGCGCGCTCCATCAGATAGTCCACGTCGTTCATACATTACGCCCTTGTATAGGTTGAAAGTCCAAGCCTCCAAAATGATCTGACTTCAACTATACTTCAAAATAGAGGTGCTTCTAACGCCTCCTCGTCTATCTACTAGCGTTGCACCGTCTGAGTGCCTGAAATAGTTGCCCACAACGTGGGTCAGTACTCAACTTGTACTGGTGAGCGGGATGAACCCACTCGACTAAATCGACACTAGCTTATTAGGGGCGAGCATGCATTAAGATGACTTCTATAAAGAGGCAAGTGAATTCAATTCATATCAGTTGCATGTTTTGATAGGAATGAAAATAATAACGAATCCAACCAGTGCATCGATTGCTTACTCAACCGATGCACGCCTTCCCTGCAACGAAACACAAGTATACTTACCATCTGCACAAGACAATAGATTAGCATGTGTTCTAGTCTATGCGGTCATTGGTGTGATCGATACCTTAGGGACATATTCAAGCATTAGCGGCGCGCCCTATCAGCCCGGGTAGCAAGCCCTGCTGGAGGTCCCGCAATGCATCGTGACGAGCACGAATCAAATATTTTCCTCCGGATCGATACGGTTCTAGTGCCCCGGAAAGCCGTTTCGAGGAAATGATAAACCTTGTGCACAAGTTGTCCCAGACCATGCAAATGCATGAACAATTCATATATCATACAATGCATCGATTGAAACAGAAAGAAGTTAAGCAGCAATATATATCTCATGCAACAGTTCATATTTTCTCAATACGGTGTTCCGATTTTGATATCCCATAGGTCCAAACTCCGTCCGAGGCACTAGGCCACCACCAACAACCAATCCCTATTATAAACGAACTCAGTTATAAGGTGTGCAAGCATATAGAAATATTAGTCTACAAAAATCCCCTGTTCCTTTCTTAGTGGCTGGCATGCATCGTGGCAAGGATTTCCTAGGCGTCCAACCGGGCATCATCGAGTGAACGTTTGAAACATTAAAGATGTTGGCGTGAAGAAGTAGGAAAGAAGGGTCCAAACCACTCACTGGTTAAGGAAAAGGTAGCTGAAACAAAGATTCCCGCCTAGCGACGATCAAACGTCAGTTACGCGGACCTGCACAGCACGAGCACCAATTAGAATCTTGCCTATCCTTCCTTGCCGAACTCTCCAAGAATCAAAGCTCCAAACGATAAAACCAGCAGCGAAAACCAAGCAAATCGAAAGCAACACCAAATCAAATCCCAAAGCGGCAATCAAGAAAACCAAGCAACCAAACACGAAAACTATTGGACTCGTTTCAATAGAGGCCTTTCCATGAGTTGGAAAGGATCATCGCATTTCGTCCGTGGCAAGAAGATGCCGAAGTTCTAAGTTATGACTCAAACGGACTAGCCACAAGCCCAATTACGTAGTGCACATCCCGGTCGGATCGGGATTTGAGGCACTACATTCCTGGCCTATAGAGCCAGCTTATTCAGACTATAGTCGGATTGTTCCTCCGACTGACTTGCTGTGATGTTATTGCTACTTATTTCCATTTGATTATGCAGTTTATTTCTTTATCTTTATGGATGAGATTAGTGTGACTTGTTTTAGTAGACCTTATTTATAGCTTAAGTACGCCCTGATGATTCTATTAAATTGGGTTATCCATCGGTGCGGGCTGCTGGCCATTGCCACACATCTCCAGTCCCTCGGCATTTTGGGACTGGAACGTGACATGGTTTTTATGGTGGCCCATGCAGGTCAGATCTAAATTGTTCGGTTTCAACTTAGGGACCGGACAGGCCTGCAATAAGATAGGTTATAGGATCTCATCCATTGATTGAATCGTTTTTGAACTCTATGTCGAATTCAATTTAATTGCTTGAATTGCATCATGTTTGATTCCTCTGTGCGTTCTCATTATTTCCTTTTGGTGCAGAGTTATGGATCCCAGACGTGGTGACGAGACCCCCTTGGGTACACCGACTGAAGCAGGGTTTACCTGTGAAGCTGGAACGACGCCAGATACCCGAGGACAATCCTCTCAGAGCAATCAAACTAGCCAGCCAAGTTCCAGGTTCAGGCGTGATGACATCCCGCCTCCTCCCCAGCTCCCTCCTGCGATGCCTGTCTTTCCCCCAGGACAGGCAATGGACGGCCAGCAAATATTCCAGATGTTCTACGCCATGATGCAGGCACAACAACAGATTCAACAGGAGACCCAACGCCGAGAGGCCGAGAACCTAAGGAACAGCCTAGTCGCAGCATTGGAGCATGCAAATCCACCAAATAGGCGGCCAGCGACGGGATCTATTACAGATTTTTGCCAACTCAAGCCCCGTACCTTCTCGGGAAAGGAAGGACCAACTGAAGTGCATGAATGGCTTACAAACACACAGCATCAGTTGGAGGCCGCCGAACTACCAAGGGACAAATGGATGACTGCCGTCAGGATGCAACTGACGGACAACGCGCATCATTGGTGGTTGTCCAAAGAAAGAAGGCTCGGACATGATCAGGTTACCTGGGAGGAGTTCTCCAGACTCTTCCAGGAAATGTACATCCCTGCTGTGGCTCGGTCAGAACTCCGAGACAGATTCAACCGCCTGATCCAGGGCAACATGACGGTGGAGGAATATAACGCCGAATTCATTCGCCTGAGCCGCTTCGCCCCTTCGCTAATTCCTACCGAAGACGAAAAGGCAGAAAAGTTCTTTGATGGGCTCAGGTTCGAGCTTCAGAAGTTAATCGGATCGGTCGCGCCCACCTCTTACACCGACGTCCTAGCTGCAGCACGTCGGCTGGAGCGCGTTACTCGGAGGGAATCAAGCCTGAAACGTCCCTTCTCCTCAGCACCGTCTAAGTCATCACCAGGGGAATCTGCTAAACGGCCCCAGAAGAGCCCGCCTCCAAGAGCAGCAACTAAGAACCTGCCTACTTGCCATTACTGCAGCAAGGTAGGACATATTGAAAAGGAATGTCGACGCAAGCTGGGACTCTGCCTGGTTTGCGGATCTGGACAACACTTCTCAAAGGACTGCTCGGAACGTCGAGAGGGAGTTCCGAATCGACCCGCTCCACCTGCAGCTCTTCCAACTGGGGGAGCAACACAGACAGGGCCTGGAGGAGCCAGGCCACCTCTACCACCTCAGGCAGCATTGTTCCAATAAGCTCGTCAGCAAAGGGGTCCCGCTCAGGGACGAGGTCAGGCATATGCACTAGCAGTCACTGAGAAAGCTACTGCAGGCGAAGTGATAGCAGGTACCATATTAGTAGCTTCAATTCTTGCTGTAGCATTATTTGATTCTGGAGCTTCGCATTCATTTATTGCTGCTAGCTTCGTAGCCACACATAGAATAGCTACCGCACCTCTCTCGAAGATGAAGAGAATTCTAACGGGAGGTAGAATTATCTCGGTTAGTGATACTTGTAGATCATGTTCGGTAGTAGTCTGTGGCCGAGAGATGCGAGCCCAATTTCTGATCTTTTCTATGCCTGATTACGATGTTGTACTTGGTATGGATTGGTTAAGTCAGTACCATGCGACACTGGATTGCCGGCTTAGAAAAGTGATATTTAGACCCCCTAGCCTTCCTGAGTTTGAATTTCTACGAGGAGCTGTAGAACAAGGGGTCCAGCCAACTCTTAGGGTATTGACTGTATAAGAAGATTCAAGTTACCCAAGAGTCATAACGGAATTTGTGGATGTGTTTCCCGACGATCTTCCAGGTTTACCACCTGATCGGGAGATAGAATTCACGATAGACCTAACTCCAGGAGTCGAACCTATCACTTCATCGGTATATCGGCTAGCACCTAAGGAGTTAGTGGAGCTGAAAACACAAGTTGACGACCTTCTGGAGAAAGGATTTATCCGGCCCAGTGTTTCACCATGGGGAGCATCTATACTTTTTGTACCCAAGAAGGATGGATCTGTACGACTGTGCATTGATTATAGAGCCCTTAATGCTGTAACTATTAAGAACCGGTACCCATTACCACGCATTGATGATTTGTTTGACCAATTTATTGGTGCTAAGGTATTCTCAAAGATTGACCTTAGATCCGGTTATCACCAGATTAGGGTGAAGAAGAAAGATATCCCAAAGACGGCCTTCAGAACTAAGTATGGACATAATGAGTTCCTAGTTATGCCGTTTGGTTTAACCAACGCACCCGCCGTATTTATGAGTTTGATGAACGGGGTCTTCCATCAGTATTTGGATAAGTTCATGGTGGTATTCATTGATGATATCCTAGTCTACTCCAAGAACCACGAAGAGCACGAGGAACACCTTAGAATTGTGCTAGAAACTTTGAGAAGGGAGAAGCTATATGCCAAACTCAGCAAATGTGAGTTCTGTATGGACAAGGTGCCATTCTTAGGGCATATTATCTCGGGTGAAGGACTGTCTGTGGACCCAGAAAAGGTCACTGCTATAGAAACCTGGCCTACCCCTACCTCTGTTGCAGAAGTGAGAAGTTTTCTTGGACTTGCTGGGTATTACCGGCGGTTCGTAGAAAAATTTTCAAGGATCGCAGAGCCGATGACTAAGCTGACACGGAAGGATCAGGAGTTCCTATGGACGGAAGAATACCAGAATGCCTTTGAAGAACTGAAGAGGCGTCTAACAACAGCACCAGTCTTGACTCTTCCCTCGGGGTCAGGAGGTTTTGTTGTTTATAGTGATGCGTCCGGTAGTGGGCTAGGTTGTGTCTTGATGCAACATGGCAAGGTTATCGCTTATGCATCGAGGCAGCTGAAGGTCCACGAGAAGAACTACCCAACACACGACCTGGAGCTAGCTGCAGTGATTTTTGCATTGAAGATCTGGAGACATTATCTGTATGGAGAGAAGGTCGAGATATTCACTGATCATAAGAGCTTAAAGTATGTTTATACACAGAAGGAGCTCAACATGAGGCAAAGGCGTAGGCTTGAGTTGATGGTGGACTTTGACATCGATCTGCAGTACCACCCGAGGAAAGCAAATGTTGTAGCCGACGCCCTCAGCAGAAAACTCTCGGCTTATTTCTTAACTGAGCAGCCTCAGCTATTACAAGACTTGCAAGATCTTCAGATAGAGGTTGTTCTACCTGGACAAAATGGTTTGCTGGCTAACCTCGAAGTGAAGTCATCGCTGGTGGAGAGAATCAAAGAAGCTTTGCCTAATGATGCCAGATTACGAAGGCTGAAAGAGAGAACCGAAGCAGGCATGCAAACGGGACTTTACATCCACGAGGACGGAACATTAAGGTACGGAAATCGCCTATATGTTCCAAATGGAGAATTAAGGCAGGAGTTGATGACAGAAGCCCATAGCTCCATATACTCGGTTCATCCAGGAGGAACCAAGATGTACCGGGACCTAAGACAATATTACTGGTGGCATGGAATGAAAAGGGAGATTGCCCGGTTTGTGGCAAAATGCTTAGTCTGCCAGCAGGTGAAGGCCGAGCACCAAAGGACTGCAGGTATGTTGCAGCCGCTTTCCATCCCTGAATGGAAGTGGGAGCATATTACCATGGACTTCGTCACTGAATTTCCAAGAAGCCCTAGTGGTAAGGATGCAGTATGGGTCATCGTGGATCGGCTCACTAAGTCGGCTCACTTCTTGCCGTTCAGAGTCGGACAATCCACGGAAGTACTAGCCGACATGTATATGCGTCAGATCGTAAAATTACTTGGGGTGCCAGTTAGTATTGTATCAGATCGAGACTCAAGATTTATATCTCACTTCTGGCGAAGCATGCAAGAGAGTCTCGGCACCAGGCTCAAGTTCAGTACTGCCTATCATCCTCAGACAGATGGCCAATCCGAGCGCACAATTCAGATCCTGGAGGATATGCTACGATCTTGTATACTGGACTTTGGAGGATCTTGGGAAGATCATCTGCACTTAGTAGAGTTCTCCTACAACAACAGCTATCAGGCAAGCATTCAGATGGCACCTTTTGAGGCATTGTACAGAAGGAAGTGCAGATCGCCTGTATACTGGAGCGACGTTGGCGAACGTCAAATACTGGGTCCAGAGTTGGTAACAGAGACAGTAGAGAAAGTAAAACAGATTCAGAACCATCTTCGTGCAGCCCAGGATAGACAGAAGCATTGGGCCGATGCACACCGACGACCCCTGGAGTTCAAGGAAGGAGAGCATGTATTTTTGAGGATCTCGCCCACTAGAGGTACTATCAGATTTGGCAGTAGAGGCAAGTTAAGCCCAAGGTACATTGGGCCATTTGATATCTTGGAGCGCATCGGTGAGGTGGCTTACCGTCTTGCATTACCTCCGTCCTTAGAGGGAGTGCATGACGTATTCCACGTCTCACAACTGAGGAGGTATGTGACGGACCCAAGCCATATAGTTGATCATTCTGCGATTTCGGTGGGACCTAGCCTGAGATACGAGGAGCAGCCAGTGGGTATACTCGACACCAGCGAGAAGATACTGCGAGGACAGACAATCAGGCTGGTTCGAGTAGCTTGGAAATAGCACTCTCCTGGCGAATCGACCTGGGAACGAGAAGATGTTATGCGCCAGCGTTATCCACATTTATTTGCAGAATCAGGTAGAACCTAAGCATTCTTTAATTCTATAAATCTTGCCTTTATAGTTTATCCTTCGATTGCGAGGACGCAATCCTCTTAAGGGGGGTAGATTGTAAACACCCTAAATTTTTAGTTATTTAAAAATCAATTTTTGGAATTAATATGCAATTTTCAGGAATTTACATAGGACCTGTAGTGAGTTTGTAATTTTTAATTGCCAATAAATAGCATTAAAATAAAATAAAAATAGGATTTTATGGTGTAAAATAGAAAACCGGACTTAGGGTATTTTTTGGGATTTTATTGGGCCTCGGACCTATTTTTAAAAGCCTAAAAACTATTTTCTAATTAATTAATTAATTATTAGTTATTTTATTATTATTATTATTATTATTATTATTATTATTATTATTACTGTTATAGTTATATTTAATATTTTTTCTGTTTTTCTTGGGCCCGGCCCGGCACAGTGGGCCGAGCCCGTTAGCAGCCCTGGCCCAACCGCTGTTAGCGGGTCGGGCGGGTCCGCTCACCCGGATCCACGCCCGACCCAACCCGCTTCTTCATCCCCTCCCCCACGTCGCCTGCCCGCGTCTCCGCCCGCCGGAAAAGGCGCCACCCACCGCGTTTTTCGGTCGCCACGACCGCCTCCCCCTCCGAAACCCTCGCCCACGTCGCCCTGACCACGGCCAACCCCTCCCCGAGCCCCCTATTTAATCCCCTCTCCTCCGCCTCCCTTTCCCCCAAGCCGTAAATATAAAATCCCCTTCCCAGAAAATCGTATATATCCTTTATTTATTAATTATTAATTAAATTATAGTAATTAGGTCTAAATAGGAGAAACATATTTTTTAATAACTTTTATGTTAGGTGTTCGGGCACTTAGAGAACTTATGGGACCATCAGGAATTTTTCGGATTTTATTCCATGTAGGAGACCCCTTGAGCAGTTGCTAGCCTAACGATGTGCAATACCCTATTATATAAATTTTCTTATGAGTATATATATATATATATATATATACAAATATATATGTATATATATATTTTAATTAAAGAAGGAAAGGAAAAGAAAAGTTAATAGAATAAGTATAATAATAATACTAACATAAGTATATAATAATAAGCGTAATAATAAGCAACTAATCAACTTTAGCCTTGGGAATAGTTGCCAGCAACTTTAGCCATGCTAAAGTTGCACTTCAGCAACTTAGAAGCCCCCTCCCTTCAGCGGATGGACTAATGACCCGAACCCCCTTCAGCGGACGCATGGAAACCCGCGGACCCGCGAGCCTTATCACCCTCTCTCTTCTAATATATATATATATATATATATATATGTATATATATTAGCTCCCCAAAACCCTAACCTAAAACTCCAGACTTCCCCTTCCCATCTAGAGCCGTCACCGCAGCCAGAGAAGCCTCCCCAAGCCAACCAACCATCCCGTCGACGCCGACATCGCGAACTGCAGTTTTCCACTCGAAGCACCTTCGCTCCGGCGTGTTTTCCCGTTGACTCGCTCAACCAAACGCTGTTCCGTTTTCATAGGTATGATCTTCCCTCAACCCTCTCCAATATCTATTTTATAGTCAACCTCAGAAAACGTGTGCCCCTAGGTGAAAAATAGCGCCCTAGTCAGCGCGAGCAGACAGAATTCTGCAATCGCAGAAACTTGCGATGACCACCCCTATTGCCGAGTTCGTATCTCCCACCACAGAGATCCGAATTCGGTGATTCTTTTTGATACCTGTAGATTACATGGCCTAGTTTATTTTCTGTATAATAACTTTGTGCTATTAGTTGCTGTGGACAAAATTATAATCGTCATAAAATTGCGCGCACCCATTTTTTCGGTTTTCTAAAAGTTGGAGATCGGAGCGCGCCCCGCCAAACGGGACCGCCCCGCCGTGTGACAAGTGTACCAAATGGTGCAAACAGCATAACGGGACACGTGAAAATTCGTGGGGACTGATTTGGACGCGTGTGCGCGCCGAAATCAGGCCGTATCCGCGAACACATTCCGTGTCGCCAGTTTTGTGGAACTCGCGAGTATTTTGTGCACGCTTGTCAGATTGCGACGAAACTTACGCCACTGGACTCGTGGTAACACGCTGGTCCTGTGACCCAATTTTTACGTATTTCTGAGACGGTTGACCAGATCGCCAATTGGCGGGCCCCACAGTTGACTTTTTGGACCAAATTATGTTCGGCTCATCGGAATCCAAATTTGGACATACCGTTGGGATCGTATTGACATTTAGAGTTGTTTGACCCATAGTTTGTCCCATTTAGAGACTGTTACCCTCGGCACGCTTTTCGGTGCAAAGTGGGCCCACACGTGGACCCCGCTTTGGCCCAAAAATGACCTTTTTGCCCCTGTGTCCAAATTGGACGTAAGGACAGGCATTTCCAGCTATTTGACATCTTCTGAGACTGTTGGTGATATTTATTACAGCTTTCGGAGTAGTACCTACCGGATCCACCGATACCAGGACGACAGTTGATATTCAAACATCAGGCAAGTGTACCTTGCCAAACTCTGCAGCTTAGTTATCTATTTTCCTTGCTTTATATATATTGCTGTGCATGCTCAACCTAGGACCGTGTGACATACTTAGCGTCCGATTATCAGTCGGGTGCCGACACTGTACGCAGTGTTGGGTACGGTCATCTAGAGATGGATATCCGTGACACTTTATATTCTCGTACTTGTCTTATCAAGTACCATATGACCCAGGACACTTGACACTATTCACGAGACAGGATTTTCCTGAGATATTCGTGGTGATTCTGTATAGGATACAGGACATGGATATTATACTCTTAGATACTTTATGACTTGTTGCATTAGCTATGATCGCGCTTGACATGGGCATGAGACGTTATGGTCTTGACATGCGTGGTTACATTGGGTGGGGAGAGACACACAGGCTACAGGCTGTATCTATCTATATCTTCTATTATTGAGAGGTCGTAGACTCTCGTAGCAGAGCTAGACCCACTACCGGTTATTACCGCTACCGGCTCCCCGACACAGAGCTTGTAGTGGCTCAGCCTGAGACTAGTGATGCTCTCACTTGCATTTACACTTAGATGGTTACATATTTACCCTTTTGTTTCTTTTAGTTATATATTTGCTGCACTGCATATTTATTTATTGGCATGATCTCTTTGTACCTTGCTATGTCCCCTAAGGACCTGGATCCGGATTTTGTCCCCAGATTTTGCAGACGAGGTTTATCCCGAGGTTTACGGGACCGGAGCAGGAGCTGATCCAGGAGCTGTACCACCATCCGAGGACGAGGTCTTAGCTGAAGACTTCTCTTGAGCATCCATGTTCATGCTCAGCTTTTATTGTTTATTTCAGTCATTTACTTTCTGGTCTGTGGAACCATTGTACTAGATATTTATCGGGTTGTTCCCCGAAGTACTTTGTGAGACTGGCTGATGATTTACATTCCTTATTTATTCTGTGGATCATATTTTATACCTTGTGTGGATGAGATTAGTTGTGCCATGATTGTCGTAGACTTGTTTTACAGCTTAAGTATGCCCTGATGGATCCATTATATTGAGTTGGTCCATCGGTGCGTACTGCTGGCCATTATCACGCGTCCGGTCCCACAGTATTTTGGGACTGGGGCGTGACAGTAAACCCTAACCCTAACCACCCCTAACTCCGGCGACCGCCGTCCCCTCCCCTAGCCGCTGCCCTCCGCCGAAGCACAGCCGAGCACCACGCCGGAGCCTCCTATCTCCACCCTTCCTCTTCTTCCTCCGCCTTCCAGCCATTTCCCCCTCCTCCGCCCGGAGCCGAGAGCCGGCCAGCCTCCCTCTCCAAAGCTCTCCGCCGGCCATCCCGAGCTCCCCGACCCCTGCCAGCTCTGCCCTAGCCCGGTGCCACCACGCCGACGGTCGACCAGCCTCCAGCGTGTCCTCCAGCAGCACCCTAGACCGGACACAGGCACAGCCGGACGCGGACACAGCTCAGGCACAGGATTCGGACACGACAGTGTCGTGTCGGACACGAAGTAAACCCTAATTTTCCTACTCTGTTCAGGTACTCCTAATTTCCTCCTCGTAGCTCGAAATTCGATTCCGTAAATTTTTACGCGAAGCCTGTATGACCCTCTCGGTGCCCGGATAAACCGCTCGGGGCATCGCGTCCTGTGGTGATCGCACACCGCGATCCAAAAACAGGAAAAAACTAGACCATATTTTACCCCGGAACTGAGTGCGCCCCGCCAAACGGGACGACTTGGTCGCGTGCGGTCTTCGCAGATATGTGCGCGTCGTTGATACGGACGTGTAGGATTTTGCGGAAGCTGATTCGGGTGTGCGTGCACACCGGAATCAACGCGTATCCGCGAACATCGCCCCGTATCCGTCTTTTCTACAATTCACCCTAACTTCGTGCACACACGTCAGATCGAGACAAAACTTGCGCCATCGGACTCGTAGCAATACGCTGGTCCTGTGGGTCAAGTTTGGTCCGATTCTGAGAACGTTGACGAAATCGCATGTCGTGGGCCCCACAGGCCCCGCTCGACGGGCGATTTCGTGATCGGCTCATCGAAATTCAAATCTGAAAGTTCCGTTGGGTTCGTATCAGTGTTCCTGACCTGTTGACACTAAGTTTGGTGAATTTGGAGACCGTTGACCCTGACACGTTTTCGGTGCAAAGCGGGCCCACCGGTGGACCCCGTTTTAGCCCGAAATTACCGTTTTTGCCCTTGTCTCCAAATTGGACCCAAGGACAGGCGATCCTAGCTGTTTGACACCTTCTGAGCGTGATGGTACTGTTTATTTCAGCTTTCGGAGACATCTCTGGAAATTTTCGAAACCAGGACCTAAGTGGAATCCAAACCTCAGGCAAGTGCACCTTGCCAAACTTGCAATCATTATTTTCATATTTACTGTAAAAATACTCTGCTGGATTTCTTGTGCAAATTCATATAAACTGATTTAAACTTCTTAACCTAGGAAACGTATGACGTACCTAGTGTCCGATCATAGTCGGGTACCGGCACCGTACGCGGTGTTGGGTTCGTCATTTAGAGATGGATTTACGATCCCCTTACTTTGTACTTGACCTATCAAGTACCCTACAACCCAGGACACTTGACAGTATCATGGACAGAATCCTCCTGAGGTATTCATGGTAATTCTGAATAGGATACAGGACTTGACAGAGACAGTTATTTATAGACAGTATGACTTGTTGCATTAGTCATAATCCCGCTGACATGGACATGAGACGTTATGGTCATGGCTTGCGTGATTACATTGGGTGGGGAGAGACACACAGGCTACAGGTTGTTCTATATATATATCTACTATTATTATGAGGTTGTAGACTCTCCAGCAGAGCTAGACCCTTTACGTGTTATTACTGCTACCGGCTCCCCGACACAGAGCTTGTAGCGGTCTCAGCCTGAGTACTAGTGTTGCTCTCATTTGCATATCACATAGATGGTTACATAGTTTACCCTGCTGTTTCATTTAATTTAATTGCACTGCTTTTATTTGGCTTATTTTATTTTGTGCCTTGCTATGTCCACTGAGGACCTGGAATGGATTATGTCCCCAGGTTTAGCTGAGGAGCAGTATCCCGAGGTATACGGGACCGGAGCTGAAGCTATTGCTGGAGCTGAACCGAACACTGAAGATGAGGTGACTGCCGAGGACTTCTCCTGAGTGCCTGTCCCAGTACTCATTTATTTATTTCATGTTTATATCTCTTGTTCCTGGCCTATAGAGCCAGCTTATTCAGACTATAGTCGGATTGTTCCTCCGACTGACTTGCTGTGATGTAGTTGCTACTTATTTCCATTTGATTATGCAGTTTATTTCTTTATCTTTATGGATGAGATTAGTGTGACTTGTTATAGTAGACCTTATTTACAGCTTAAGTACGCCCTGATAATTCCATTAAATTGGGTTATCCATCGGTGCGGGCTGTTGGCCATTACCACACATCTCCAGTCCCTCGGCATTTTGGGACTGGGGCGTGACATAAATAGCAAGAATGATTTTGGCTTTTGGAAAAGCCAGATGAATGATGTTCTCATATCTCAAAAGCGTCACAAGGCTTTACGGAAAAAGTCGAAAAAACCCGTTGACATGACGGATGACGATTGGGATAAAATGGATCTCGAAGCATGTGTTGATATTCACCTCTATTTGAAAAGGAATGTCATGTACTCTGTGAAGGACGAAACCACCGTCTATGGACTTTGGCTAAAATTGGAATCACTCTATATGACGAAGACTCTTACCAACCGACTTTATATGTTAAAGTCGCTCTACAGACTGGTGATGAAGGAAGGTACGTCAATTCGAGATCATATTTCAAAATTCAATCAAATTATTTCTAACTTAAAATGATATTGACATATATGAAGATGATGATTATTTGGCACTAATCCTATTATTTTTGTTGCCCGATTCTTATGAGAATCTTATTCAAACATTATTATACGGGAATGACTCAATTTCTATAGAAGAAGCTACGAGTGCCTTATTGTCTAATGAGGTACGAATGTTGGCTTATAATGATGAAAATGGTGGAGACCAGGCCCATGGTTTGATGGCAAGAGAGAAGACAAATGATAGAGCATCTTCCAGCAGAAGGTTAAGATCCAAGTCCAAGATACCTATTGAGAAGGTGAAGTGCTTCAACTGTAATGAGAAAGGACATTATGCAAATAAGTGTCCTCATCCAAAGAAAAAGAATAAGAAAAATGAGAATCAGATAGAAAGAGAAGGTGATGATGCAAACTGTGCTTCATAAGTCAAAAGTGACGGAGTCTGTTTTTCGGTGGCACATGACAACATGAGTGACCGTTGGATTCTCGATTCTAGATACTCCTACCATATGTGTCCAAAGAGGAAGTGATTTTCTTTCTACAAGACGACGGATGGTGGTTCTTTGTTGATGGACAACAACAACACATGTCGACCTGTTGGAATTGGGTCTATCAAGGTGAATATGCATGATAGAATTGTGCGAACTTTGGCCAATGTCAGACATGTTTTCGACCTCAAGAAAAATCTTATCTCTTGGTATGCTTGACTCGAATGGTAACAAGTTTGTTGCCGATGGTAGAGTCTTACGGGTTATTCGTGATTCTTTGGTAGTGATGAAATGTCATAAACATGATAACATTTACATCTTATTGGAAAGTACTAGGACTGGGACTTTAATAATCAGTACATCTGATTTGTTTGATAGCACACGTCTATGGCATATGCAGCTTGGGCATATGAGTGAGTCGTCTGAGGATGCATTAGATGAGGAGGAGGTTTCTGAAGATGTTTATCAGGCCTCACAAGATCAACAACCAGAAGAAGAGCAACACCAGCAGCAAGATTCTTTGGCTACTACTAAGCCAAGGAGACCGGTCAAGCCAATGCACATGCATGGATATGATGAACCGGTCAAGCACTAGGACAGTTGAATATGGTGGCATATTCACTGCCAGTGGAGGATGACGAGCCTATCACCTTCGGACATGTTGTCAAAGATAATAGCAGCGAGAGTTGTATTGTAGCTATGCATGAAGAGATTGAGCCTCTCCACAAGAACTCTACATGGAATTTGATTTTATTGCCAAGGACAAACAAGCATTGGGAGGCTGTGAAGTGGATATTAAGGTACTTAAAGGGCACCATTGACGTAGGATTACACTTTGGTGGAGGCTTTAGTCAGATCAGTGGATATATGGATTCGAATTATGCTGGCGATCTGGATAGGCGTATGTCAACTACTGGATACGTGTTTGTTCTACATGATGCACTATTCAGTTGGAGGTCTATATTGCATGATATGGTTGCCTTGTCGACTACGGAAGCAGAGTATATGGCATTGACAGAGGCAGTGAAAGAGGGCCTCTGGCTTCGCGGCTTGATTAATGACTTGGGGGGTGAAACAGGATGTAGTTGATGTACATTGTGACAGCATGAGTGCTATATGTCATGCCCCGGCCCCGCGAGGGGCCGCCCGGACCACCGCCTCTCCCCCGCCGGAACCGGACGTGAACCACCGCGCCTCGGCGCCTCCCCGACGGGACAGGGAATGGCCCATTCGATACCGGGACGTGATGCCGTGCGATCCTGGGGTTACGCCCGCACAAGCCTTTATCGTTTAAGTCGTGTTTGGCTATCATCGCATCAATCAAGTAAGCAGCGAAAAGGAACATTGTTGCAATGCAATGCATTTAGCCAACTGAGTATTCGGGGCAAATCGAGGGACTGGGTTCTCTTAGCAAAGGCATCGTTCTATACATTATGCCCCTTTATACGATAGCAACTTGGGGCAATCAAAACACAGAATTTTTTGGGTCTTGGGGATTGAGGCACGCCTATCGCTCCCTCGGACGATCCAGTACCTGCAAGCAAGTAAACTGTTGGTGGGTCAACACTTTTATAAGTACTGGTGAGATAAAATAACTGAACAGAAGCAAGCATTCACTAAAATCAACACTAAGTAATCATGTTATAAAATATTACATTACTAGTGATCTTTCTAGTTTTACCTATGTTCATTTCATGCAGTTCATTGCAGAGTCATATTACTTTCTTTATGAAAACATCCTTTGAAAACATAGTTTCATATGCGATATTAAGCAAGCAAGCAAGACAAGTCGTTCGTTCTGTTTTAGGGTGTGCGCAGCGTGTCTCGTGAGCTATACTCAACGACTCAAGGGACAAATGCATATTTAGACACCAATGCATATCTTAGGGGCGGTTCTCTATCCAAGCCAACACGATGAACTATCTTATATGCAGTGCGGTCCCCGAGTATCTCAGGATCGGCAGCTGTTGGACCAGCATACCAATGACTCATTATCTGATGCTAATGGCAGCTGTGACTCATGGTTGCTTTCTACTATCTCTGTAGTAGCCGTGACACATGCAGTTCAGCTCTCCACCAATAGCCATTGTCCGACCGATGCGAATGCATAAAACACTATCAAATAAATTCTAGTATACAGACGAGACGAACCATCAGAACTATAATCTTTGTTGCGGGGCAAGCCGACTTATCATTTGAACACATTCAGGCAAAATATGGTTCTCTCGTAGCATAGACGATATTGGACATGTTCATGCACTCTTAGACAAACGTTTCAGAATCTCTTAGTTAAGCAGACATGTTCGTTTCAAAGACAAGCTAGGTGAGTTCGTTTATTAGCATGCAAGGCAGGTTCTATCATTCTCTTATGAAAATATGCAAGCAAAAACTTAGATTTTATAAGGGTGTGCAAGAATCAGAGAACGAAGTTCTGCCCACTCACCTGATACATAATGCCGACGCGGAGCGGGGCATTACATACTTACCCACCAACAAAAAGTTTCATCCTCGAAACTTCAAGGATAAACTTCTCGATATTTCGAGCAGCGATAGTGCCATCCCTCGCCGTACTCAATCGAAACAATCAAGCAATTCAAGTCCAGTAAACATTTTGCACTTTGAGAATATCTATGGACTTATTGTATGGAACGCTTTATTGCAATACCATATCGATCATATCTCAGAGTCATAGCAACGGATTGGGCAAGAAATCGAATCCGCTCTGATACCATTATGTCACGTCCCGGCCCCGCGAGGGGCCGCCCGGACCACCGCCTCTCCCCCGCCAGAACCGGACGCGAACCACCGTGCCTCGGCGCACCGGACGCGAATCACCGTGCCTCGGCGCCTATAAACTCCCTCACCCAGAGATTTAGCTATTTTAATTTAATATAATATTTAAAATTATTAATTTATTATTAATTTGGAATAAGTAAACAAAAGTATCCTTTAAAAATATTTTCCGTAACTTTAACTTTTAGGAGCACAACATTAGCCATTATCGCCAAACAAATTTTATATACATGATCTAGACGAGCCCACCTTAATTTATGATTATCATACCCCCTCAAACATATCTCCTTGTGCTCTATTTTTAATATAAAATATTCGGATCAAAACCTTAATTTCTAGCACCTAAAGTGCAACCGTTGACCATTCCAATTTAAATTGGAGATCCAATTTTGACCAATTCTTTCGACCTAATGCATGATCATGATTTATACTAGGCCTAAGACACACATAATACATGTATCCCACTCTATTGAACCTCTATGTGCTACCTACCCTCAATAGTCACAAATGACCAATTTTCTAGTGAATCGGACCAACCTAGTCAAACTAAACCGCAACGACCCGAACCTGACCCAACTAGAAGTAGTTGGACTTAACCTAGGTTGACTAAGCTAGGTTTGACCATCCAATATTAAACATCATTTCAGTTTTGGACAGCCATGGATTTATTAAATCATTAGGGTGGAATGTGAAAGGAAAGGGGTTATAACTTGTGACCTTTCCTTACCCCAATGGTAACTCTAAACCCTTCCCCTCCCCACTAGGCTATCCATAACCCCCCTCTCTTCACCTCCCCCATTAGAACCACCTGAAGAAAACTTATTCCTAACTCTCTTCCTCACATTTTCTCTTCATAAACCATCTCCAAATTCCATCTCTATCTCCCTCCACACCTTCATCCATCCAACCCTACCCAGGCTGAATCTTAATTCAGCAATACCCCCACCAATCCGGCCCTATCTCCCTCCACAGTATCTTTCTCTCAAATTTGTATGCTTCTTCCACTCCCTGTCCTTATCACTTTCTCTTCACAAACCTTCCATCAAAATTTATTCTAAGTTTCTCAAAATAGCCCTCCATCAGAGGTGTCCAGGCTGAATCCGAATTCAGTGTATCCTCTTCTCAGGCCACTCCACCACCTCCATAGCCTCCAAACAACTACTAAATCACCCAAATATCCTTCTTCTGCCTCTTTTTAACAAGTTTTATTTATAACTAAGCACCTAAATCATCCTACAACTCCCCCAAACACCCCTTACAAAACGAAGACATCCTGCTGAACCCGCCGGCAATAGCACCACTTCAACACCTTGTTGCCACCACTTCCAGCACTAAAATCCTGTCAACAACCACCCTATCTTCATCCTTTACCTCTCTCCTAATCTCTCTAATCCACAAATTACTTGGAGAAATATTTTGAAGCCCCGGACAGTAGCTACGAGACGAAGTGTCCAAATCTGGACAGATTTGTGCAAGCAGTGCACAATCCTCTTTTGCCTTCCCATTTTACTTTGGTAAGAGCTCCAACTCCTCCTACTCAACCCTTTCTACATGTACTTCATATCCCTATTAAATTTCACTAACTTTGTATTCATATTTTTTATGATATTATACCAAGAACATTTATTACTTCTCATGTCTAGACTTGAATGTTATTTATGCACTTGTTGTCCTATTCACTTTGCCATGATCTAAAACCCAAGCAACCACTTGAAAATATAATTTTTACTCTAATTGTCACTAAATTTTAGAATATATAAATTTTGTTTAGGGTGTTATATATAAATAAATGCATGGTTGAGACATGATTAAATGTTGTGCAACTAGTAGTGCATTTTGCCTAGGTTTTGTGATAGCTAGTTTTATTGTTTATAAACACTATGTTGAAATGTAGAAGATGTCATGCTAAGGTTGTTCACTAGTTATAGTAGTGCTTGCACACATGTTTTATGACAAATACAAGAAAGAAATGAGGTATATGCCATGATCTTATTATAAATTCAGATTTGACTTGTCTATGTATACTTGATATTTTGTGGTAGAACGAGAGTTGTATATAGTTGGATGAATAGATATACTTGAGAAATACCGTATGTGATTGTTTGTGATGACCCTAACTTGACCTATTGTTAATGCTCATGTGCATGTTTTAATAGACGAAACTAACCCTAGGTTGGTTAACATAGTTTGACACTTAGTGAATACCAAGGTTGATGATATGTTGTATATGGAAATCTAGTGTGAGAACACCTAGTACCTACATGAACCTTCGTTATAACCATGTTTATGAGGCTTGATGATGTTATGTGACTAGTAGTCTTGGTGTTTACACACTTTCTTGGTCCTTGACTAGTGAACCTTAGCCAACCTACTTTGTTAGAACCCCTAATTATTTTACACTCTAAATAATTGATGGCATTGTATAAGTTCTATCCTTGATTAAATTAGACCCTAATTGTCTAATGATTAATGACGTAGAGTAGTTGTACTCTTGTGCATGCTTAGTGAACCATGTCATAGTGACTAATTTTATGATATTATATATATAGGCTCTTGGGATCGCACGAGCGTGGATTCGAGAGCAGGTTCTTTGTATTATCAGCTTGGAGTTCCAGGCAAGTGTACATTGCCATACTTGCAGTAAATTATTTTATATTTATTCTCTTGATCTATTCTGAGTTATATCTATTCAACCTAGGATCGTGTGACATTACTTAACGTCCGAATAATATTCGGGTGTCAACACCGTACGTGGAGTTGTGTAACGTCACCTAGAGATTGATATCGCGATCCTATACATTTTCGTGCTTGCATTCTCAAGTACGTCATACCATAGGACACTTGACACTATTCATATGACAGAATCTTCCTGAGTCGTTCATGGTGATTCTGTATAGGCTACAGGATTCGTGACATAGACTTTATATATGTGCATAGCTATCATATGACTTGCTGCATTAGATATGATCTTGCGTGTTATGGACATGAGACGTCGTGGACATGAGACGTGTGATTACATTGGGTGGGGAGAGACACACAGGCTACAGGCTGATTTATATATATATATATTTATTATTGTGAGGCCGTAGACTCTACATCAGAGCTAGGCACATTACGTGATATTACTGCTACCGGCTCCCCGACACTGAGCTTGTAGTGGTCTCAGCCTGAGTACTAGTGATGCTCTCACTTGCATATCACATAGCTGGTTACATAGTTTGCCCTATTGTTATATTTTTATATACTGTATTTATTTTGGCATGATGTTTCTTGTACCTTGTTACGTCCCTCTGAGGACCTGGTTCCTTGCCAGTTTTACAGCATAGACCGTTGTGGAGCCTGCCTGGAGTTGCTGATGTGTGTTTCTTTGTCTTACAGGAATTGGTGCCAGGTACTTATATATTTTCTTCCGGAGTCATGGTTATTATTCATATTATTTAGTCATCTGCTGATATAGCCTAGTTTTATATACTCATATTCCTTTCTCGAGTCTATTCGAGCTTATGTGTTATTGGCGGCCGACTTTAGCATATGTAGCTCATTCTTGTATATTCAGATCATTATGGATTGAGGCATAGATATTTATATTTACTTGATTATATAGATAGTGACTATTTTAATACAGCTTATACGTATTCGAGTCAGACCAGAGTCTGGTCGAATGCGTAGCTGGCATGTTACGTATTCCTAGTCCTACGTATTTTGGGACTGGGACGTGACATATTTTTGTGGTGGCCCATGCAGGTTTTGATTAAATCGTTTCGGTTACTTTCCAATACCGAGCGAGCCTGTAATCAGGATTAACAATATTAGTATCTCAATCCACAACTGATTTGAAAATTCTTTAGCATTTGATTATCGCCCTTGGACTTCATAATAGTACTCTTTTATTTCCCTCGGCATTCTTAATATTGTTTATCATCTCTCCATATTTCAGAGAGATGAATGTTCGTGCATGGTGTTTCCTCCAGAAGCAGATCCTTGTCAAGACAGAAGAAGACATGCTAGATATAAATTTTTGAGAAGATGGTTACCCTTAGTAGGATAGGTAGATAGGTTATTCCTATATGCTGAGCTAGTATAGATTGTTAGCATGAGAATTAAATATAGTATTAGAGGCCTAGAACTAATAAAATCTTACACTTGCTTAAGGTAGCCGTAATTTGGAAGTATTAGAAGTTAGCAAGATGGTTTGGAATACTTTATGGAATACATAGCTAGATGCTAGGGATCAGATGTGGATCATGATGGTGATACAAGGAATTATATAATGACCTTAAGAAATTGGAACCTTACGTAACAGGCCATAGTGGTTAAATCTCTAGTTGTCTTGTGACTTTTAGTATCAAAAATAGATCTTATGACCCCTTAAATTATTGATGACTATAGGTCTAAACTAAATAGATATGTAGATTGCTAGACCTAATGTTTGAGTAATTAGATAACTCAAGTACTAAAGTATAGCTTTCGAAATCAAATTAGATGTATTTGATTAACTGGGTTGTCAGTGTTGATTGAACAAGTGAGTACCACCCATTGACAAGCTAGTATCTGTGATAGAGAAAATAGGTTGAACGATAAGAGTTTTATGTTATAGTCTTGAGTTAGATATAGTAAATTGCCTATAATAGATGATAAGCTATAACAAGATGGTAACCATATAGTTTGGATGAAGGGTATACATGGAATGAACAAGGAAAAAATCTCAGGTTCAAGGTGAAGAAGGTAGAATGGTAACAAGAAGAGTCACGAGAAGTATATGATCTTGAGCATTTTAAATTATGAGAAAGATCTAGGAAGGACTGAAAATTTATCACTCGGCAGTTGCCTAGAAGATCTATACTACGAAGCGGAAAGTACTGGATCATGATTGACGAAGCTTATAATTGAAAACAAGATTAATATACTAAAAAGATATGAATGTGAGTAGGAAACAAATGATAAGGGAAAGATATTATGGTCGCATAATCCAAAGAGAAGGGATTGTGGTATGGACTTCAGGAATAATAATTTTAGCATTTATGAATTATAATGCTTTTAGAATTTTGAGAATTTAGTGCGAGTAAAAATTGTTGATCAATCTCGAAGTGATACGAATTTTAAGGAATTAAACACAGGTTCAGAATCACATACTGACTTGTTGGTCATTCTGTAGAGGATTATCACAAGACCCTTAGATTATAGATTTACATATGGTAGAAAAGTGTAAATGAAAGATAAAAGTCTTATATGAATGATAGCTGAATATTGTGAATTTACACATAAACTTATTACGGTCAGGGATTTAGATTTTTGACTAATAGGGTATGAGCTTGTTGGACCTATCCTCAGTAGTAGGTGATGATAACCTATTTTCAATTTACCATAGCCGATGGAATTTTGGATTTTAGAAATCTTATTCTTTTTATTGTATTGATTATATTTTTATCTAGGGTATTTAGAATGATTGAATAGATATTTATTATATAATTTATATATATATATTTTTTTGTACTACGTATTTGAATAGGGGCTTATGTCATATTTTATTATATGTATTTCTCTTAGGAATCGTTGAGTTGAGATTCTAGACTATGTATGACTGACTGACTAGATTAGACTTATTGCTGCTAAGGGCAATTATAAGAAGTTAGGTTAGAGTATTTTATTGGGGATACTATAGGTTGATGACGTTGTACCAAGAAAAGAATAAAAATATAATAGCAGTCTTAGCTGTAGAATAAAGGATTTAGATACTACATAGGTAGCCTTAAATTTTTTGTGCTTGTAAGATTTTAGTGCCTAACCCATGCACTCCTTTAAGAGTTAAGGAATGGCATTATTTTTCTTGTAAATATTGAAAGATTCAAACCGAGTTTGTGTTGCGGCATCCTTGTGAAACCTAGGCCTATAGGTGGTGAATTTTTTCTAGATGACGATTAGCATGATAACAATAATGAGATAGTACATGGTGATGAGAATATATTTTGAGGACCAACAGCCTTAGATGATTAAATTGTATGTATATGGAAGTTTAAGGTTTTTAGAATGGGTATGAGTAAGTACCAAGATGTGTTTATATATTTAGAGATATGATGAGTTATGGTTGGAGAGATTGATTTTGAATTTCGAGGACTAAAATTTTCTAAGGTGGATAGATTGTAAACCCCCCCACCCAGAGATTTAGCTATTTTAATTTAATATAATATTTAAAATTATTATTTTATTATTAATTTGGATTAAGTAAACAAAAGTATCCTTTAAAAATATTTTCCGTAACTTTAATTTTTAAGAGCACAACATTAGCCATTATCGCCAAACAAATTTTATATGCATAATCTAGACGAGCCCACCTTAATTTATGATTATCATATCCCACTCAAACATATATTCTTGTGCTCTATTTTTAATGTAAAATATTCGGGTCAAAACCTTAATTTCTAGTACCTACAGTGCAACCGTTGACCATTCCAATTTAAATTGGAGATCCAATTTTGACCAATTCTTTCGACCTAATGCATGATCATGATCTATACTAGGTCTAAGACACATATGATACATATATCCCACTCTATTGAACCTCTATGTGCTACCTACCCTCAATAGTCATAAATGACCAATTTTCTAGTGAATCGGACCAACCTAGTCAAACTAAACCGCAACGACCCGAACCTGACCCAACTAGAAGTAGTTGGACTTAACCTAGGTTGACTAAGCTAGGTTTGACCATCCAATATTAAACATCATTTTAGTTTTGTACAGCCATGGATTTATTAAATCATTAGGGTGGAATGTAAAAGGAAAGGGGTTATAACTTGTGACCTTTCCTTACCCCATTGGTAACTCCAAACCCTTCCCCTCCCCACTAGGATGTCCATAACCCCCCTCTCTTCACTTCCCCCATTAGAACCACCTGAAGAAAACTTATTTCTAACTCTCTTTCTCACATTTTCTCTTCACAAACCATCTCCAAATTTCTTCTCTATCTCCCTCCACACCTCCATCCATCCAACCCTACCTAGGCGGAATCTTAATTCAGCAATACCCCCACCAATCTGGCCCTATCTCCCTCCACAGTAAGTATATTTCTCTCAAATTTTGTATGATTCTTTCTCTCCCTGTCCTTATTAATTTCTCTTCACAAACCTTCCATCAAAATTCAATCTAAGTTTCTCAAAACAGCCCTCCATCAGAGGTATCCAGGCTGAATTCGAATTCAGTGTATCCTCTTCTCAGGCCACTCCACCACCTCCATAACCTCCAAACCACCACTATAGTACCCAAATATTCTTCTCCTACCTCTTTTTAATAATTTTCATTTATAACTAAGTACCTAAATCATACTACAACTCTCCCAAACACCCCTTACAAAATGAAGACACCCTGCTGAACCCGCCAGCAATAGCACCACTTCAACACCTTGTTGCCACCACTTCCAGAACTAAAATCCCGTCAACAACCACCCTATCTTCATCCTCTACCTCTCTTATAATCTCTCTAATACTCAAAGTACTTAGAGAAATGTTTTGAAGCCCCGGACAGTAGCTACGAGACGAAGTGTCCAAATCTGGACAGATTTGTGCAAGCAGTGCACAATCCTCTTTTACCTTCCCATTTCACTTTGGTAAGAGCTCCAACTCCTCCTACTCAACCCTTTCTACATGTACTTCATATCCCTATTAAATTTCACTAACTTTGTATTCATATTTTTTATAATATTATACCAAGATCATTTATTACTTCTCATGTCTAGACTTGAATGTTATTTATGCACTTGTTGTCCTATTCACTTTGCCATAATCTAAAATCCAAGCAACCACTTGCAAAATATAATTTTACTCTAATTGTCACTAAATTTCAGAATATATAAAAAAAATTGGGTGTTATATATAAATAAATGCATGGTTGAGACATGATTAAATGTTGTGCAACTAGTAGTGCATTTTGCCTAGGTTTTGTGATAGCTAGTTTTATTGTTTATAAACACTATGTTGAAATGTAGAAGATGTCATGCTATGGTTTTTCACTAGTTATAGTAGTGCTTGCACACATTTTTTATGACAAATACAAGAAAGAAATGAGGTATATGCCATGATCTTATTATAAATTCAGATTTGACTTGTCTATGTATACTTGATATTTTGTGGTAGAACGAGAGTTGTATATAGTTGGACGAATGGATATAATTGAGAAATACCGTATGTGATTGTTTGTGATGACCCTAACTTGACCTATTGTTAATGCGCATGTGCATGTTTTAATAGACGAAACTAACCCTAGGTTGGTTAACATAGTTTGACACTTAGTGAATACCAAGGTTGATGATATGTTGTATATAGAAATCTAGTGTGAGAACACCTAGTACCTACATGAACCTTCATTATAACCATGTTTATGAGGCTTGATGGTGTTATGTGACTAGTAGGCTTGGTGTTTACACACTTTCTTGGTCCTTGACTAGTGAACCTTAGCCAACCTACTTTGTTAGAACCCATAATTATTTTAGACTCTAAATAATTGATGGAATTATACAAGTTGTATCCTTGATTAAATTAGACCTTAATTATCTAATGATTAATGACGTAGAGTAGTTGTACTTTTGTGCATGCTTAGTAAACCAAGCCATAGTGACTAAGTTTATGATATTATATATTTAGGCTCTTGGGATCGCACGAGCGTGGATTCGAGAGCAGGTTCTTTGTATTATCAGCTTGGAGTTCCAGGCAAGTGTACCTTGCCATACTTGCAGTAAATTATTTTATATTATTCTCTTGATCTATTCTGAGTTATATCTATTCAACTTAGGACCGTGTGACATTACTTAACGTTCAAATAATATTCGGGTGTCAACACCGTACGCGGAGTTGTGTAACGTCACCTAGAGATTGATATCGCGACCCTATACATTTTCGTGCTTGCATTCTCAAGTACGTCATACCATAGGACACTTGACCCTATTTATGTGACAGAATCTTCCTGAGTCATTCATGGTGATTCTGTATAGGCTACAGGATTCGTGACATAGACTTTATATATATGCATAGCTATCATATGACTTGCTGCATTAGATATGATCTTGCGTGTTATGGACATGAGACGTCGTGGACATGAGACGTGTGATTATATTGGGTGGGGAGAGACACACAGGCTACAGGCTGATTTATATATATATTTATTATTGTGAGGCCGTAGACTCTACATCAGAGCTAGGTACATTACGTGATATTACTGCTACCGGCTCCCTGACACAGCTTGTAGTGGTCTCAGCCTGAGTACTTATGATACTCTCACTTGCATATCACATAGTTGGTTACATAGTTTGCCCTATTGTTATATTTTATATACTGTATTTATTTTGGCATGATGTTTCTTGTACCTTGTTACGTCCCTCTGAGGACCTGGTCCCTTGCCAGTTTTGCAGCATAGACCGTTGTGGAGCCTGCCTGGAGTTGCTGATGTGTGTTGCTTTGTCTTGCAGGAATTGGTTTCAGGTACTTATATCTTTTCTTCCGGAGTCATGGTTATTATTCATATTATTTATTCATCTGCTGATATAGCCTAGTTTTATAGACTCATATTCCTTTCTTTAGTCTATTCGAGCTTATGCGTTACTGGCGGCCAACTTTAGCACATGTAGCTCATTCTTGTATATTCTGATCATTGTGGATTGAGGCATAGATATTTATATTTACTTGATTAGATAGATAGTGACCATTTTAATACAGCTTATACGTATTCGAGTCGGACCGGAGTCTGGTCGAATGCGTAGCTGGCATGTTACGTATTCCTAGTCCTATGTATTTTGGGACTGGGGCGTGACAGCACCTCCCCGACGGGGCAGGGAATGGCCCGTTCGATACTGGGACGTGATGTCGTACGATCCTGGGGTTGTGCCCGCACAAGGCTTCATCGTTTAAGTTGTGTTTGGCTATCATCGTATCAATCGAGTAAGCAGCAAAAATGGACATTATTGTAATGCAATGCATTTAGCCAACTGAGTATTCGGGACAAATCGAGGGACTGGGTTCTCTTAGCAAAGGCATCATTCTATACATTATGCCCCTTTATACGATAGCAACTTGGGGCAATCGAAACACAAAAATTTTTGGGTCTTGGGGATTGAGGCACGCCTATCGCTCCCTCGAACGATCCAGTACCTGCAAGCAAGTAAACTGTTGGTGGGTCAGCACTTTTATAAGTACTGGTGAGATAAAATAACTGAACAGAAGCAAGCATTCACTAAAACCAACACTAAGTAATCATGTTATAAAATATTACATTACTAGTGATCTTTCTAGTTTTACCTATATTCATTTCATGCAGTTCATAGCAGAGTCATATTACTTTCTTTATGAAAACATCCTTTGAAAACAGAGTTTCATATGCGATATTAAGCAAGCAAGACAAGCCGTTCGTTCTGTTTCAGGGTGTGCGCAGCGTGTCTCGTGAGCTATACTCAACGACTCAAGGGACAAATGCATATCTAGATACCAATGCATATCTTAGGGGTAGTTCTCTATCCAAGCCAACACGATGAACTATCTTATATGCAGTGTGGTCCCCGAGTATCTCAGGATCGGTAACTGTTGGACCAGCATACCAATGACTCATTATCTGATGCTAATGGCAGCTGTGACTCATGGTTGCTTTCCACTATCTCTGTAGCAGCCGTGACACATGCAGTTCAGCTCTCCACCAATAGCCATTGTCCGACCGATGCGAATGCATGAAACACTATCAAATAAATTCTAGTATATAGACGAGACAAACCATCAGAACTATATTCTTTGTTGCGGGGCAAGCCGACTTATCATTTAAACACATTCAGGCACAATATGGTTCTCTCGTAGCATAGGCGATAGTGGACATGTTCATGCACTCTTAGATAAGCTTTTCAGGATCTCTTAGTTAAGCCGACATGTTCATTTCAAAGACAAGCTAGGTGAGTTCGTTTATTAGCATACAAGGCAGGTTCTATCATTCTCTTATGAAAACATGCAAGCAAAAACTTAGATTTTATTAGGGCGTACAAGAATCAGAGAACGAAGTTCTGCCCACTCACCTGATACATAATGCCGACGCGGTGCGGGGCATTACACTATCTACTTGGCAAAGAATCAAGTCTATTATGCAAGGACCAAGCATATTGATGTTTGCTACCACTTCACACGGGATGTCATAGAAGGCAGAGACATTGCACTTGAAAAAGTGCATACCAAGGATAACCCCGCCGATATGTTGACTAAGGTTGTTCCTGGAGCCAAGTTCCAACATTGCTTGGACTTGCTCCAAATTCTTTATATTGCTTGAGAGTCCTTCGGGACGGAATTGACGAGTGGTTGATTTAGTGAAGCTGTGCGTTGGAGAAGTATGTCGGCTCGATTTTGTGGCAAAATTTTGCCGAGGTGGAGATATAAAGAAAAATATATTTGTCATATCTTTGAAGGAGATTGACTAATATATTTGACCATATCTTTGAAGAAGATTAGCTTTGACCATTTGACCAAATCTTTGAAGAAGATTGACTTTGACCTTTGACCATATCTTTGAAGAATAAGATTGGATTCATATTCCTACATAATATTGGATTTCCATTTATAGACATATGGTATGCCATATAAAGGGACCAAAGATTTCTTCTTGAGACATCTCAAATTATGCTCGATGATTGTTGAATAAGTTCGACATAGGAGAGCAAAAGTTGTTGAATAAGTTCAACACAAGGATATCTCAAGAGTGCTCATGTAAGTTATTGAATAAGTTCAATACAAGAGTATCCCAAGCATGCTCAATGTAAGTTGTTGAATAAGTTCAACACAAGAGATCTTAAATTGTGCTCAATAATTATTGAATAAGTTCGACATAAGAGAGCAAAAATTGTTGAATAAGTTCAACACAAAAGTTTTGAGAGAGTTTTTTGTAGAGAGTTCTTGAGAGCAAGGAGAGAAGTGTTCAGAGCAATTATAATTATTTTTCTTCTTCATAGTGGAATTGAATCACCCTCGTCCGTGAAAGTAGGCATCTTGGCCGAACCACGTAAATTCTTGACTTTGTGGTTGTGAACTTTCTCTGAGGTGTTTCTCCTATTTTTCTGGGTCTATTTCCGCTGTGCGTCCCAACATAGACACAAGACAATATCTTTCAAAGGTGACAAGATTATATTCACAAAAGAAAGTGAAGTAGAAAAGTCTTATCCAATGAAAAATATTGAGATGTTTAATTTTTTTTAATTTCCAAGTCAACTTCTTCTTTTATTTATTTTTTAAAATTATTTTTTATTCATAATTGAGGACATGGAGATGAATACATTGTCAAGTGTATTGTCCGGAACTAGACAACTAAATTTACAATATTTTCTATAACTTTTGCCATATAAGTTTCACAATTTACTTGATAATTAAGGAAAAAAATTAATAAAATTTTGTCATTCTTATGTAGCAATAACTTTTTCTCAAAGTCACAATAGGGTTGGAGATATTCTAAGGACCTGTTTGGTTCAGCTGAACTCACTCGTAAAATTACTCTAAGGAATGTTCAGGTGTTTGGTTAGAGTTTGTGTAAAGTGAAAAAAAATGTGATGGAATGAGTTTTATAGTTCCCTTCAGCTCCACTACTCACCTGTTCCACTCGAGGAAAGAAAAAAAGGAAGAAGTAAGAACTAAACTCCTCAATTCAAGAAAAAAAACATAATGGTTATTAAAGTTGTTTATTCAAATATTTTTTTATTAATTATTATATTTTATAACTTCTTTCAAAAAAGTTGTCTTAATAATTGTGTGTTATTTACAAATTAACGAGATTTAAAAATAGATATTCAAATGTGTTAACGAAATCATGGCCGCTTATATTTTCGTTATTGGCGAAGTTTTATTATTAATTAATTAGTTATATCAGGGTTTTATTATTTTTTGTCTTTTTTGTCTTCTAATTATTTATATCAAAGTTTAAAATTGTAATTTATACAATAATAATAATGAATAATACAAATTATAGGTAAGGTCACTGTAACGCCCCAGTCCCAAAATACGTAGGACCATGAATACGTGACATGCCAGCTACGCATTCGACCTGACTCTGGTCCGACTCGAATACGTATAAGCTGTAATAAAGGGCACTATCTAAAAAACCCGTAAATGTAAACATCTATGTCTCAATCCACAATGAACAAAAATATACAAGAAAGAGCTGCATGTGCTAAAGTCGGCCGCCCTATAACACACCAACTCGAATAGACTCGAGAAGAAATATGAGTCTATAAAAACTAGGCTACAACAACAGATGAATAATCAACATAAAATAACCATAATGCCGGTAGAAATGATGTGAGTACTTGGTACAATGCTCGCAAGATATGCAACTCCATCAGCAACTCCAAATGCTCCGTAATCGTCTATGCTGCAAAACTGGCTGGGGACCAGGTCCTCAGAGGGACGTAACAAGGTACAAAAATACAATATGCCAAAGTACAACAGAAAGTATAAGTGCAACGACGGTGTAGTCTAGCTTAACTAACTAAGTGAGACACAGTTTTGAAGACAATGTTCGACGTGTGGGCTGTCCAAAATAAAATCGTAGCTCCGGACACGGAAACACACAGGACGTACCGCAGCTCCGGGCAAAGAGTCACACGGGTGATACAACTACTCTAAATACATGATCACTATAGAAATAGTACATATACATATATAAGCGCGTGCAGAGGAGCCCAAACGTCTAGTAACTGTCTTCCACTTCCCAAGCGGTCAACGATTATGCGCTGAACCTGAACCTCTATCTAGCAGTCTCGTCATACAGAAGTAACTATCAATCAATGTGACCCTTAGGTCATCCCTGTAATGCCCGCAACCGCACGGTACGTTACGCTGAGTCGGATTGAATGAAACAAATGCTGGTTACATTTGATTTGTTGGATTTTAGGAAGAAGTATTGATTAAGTTGGTTTCATGTGCAGATGGCTAGCGGAGTTCAATAGAAAACATGTGTTCGTTCAGAACAGTACTGAGATAGCTGGATTGGAATGATAATACCATCTTCCTTAGTCCGATCGGTCGAATGATTTAGAGAGCACGGCCTGCTCGTACGGTCATACCAGTTGAGTAGATCGCGCTTGCATCGGACCACGGGTTCAAGGGATTGGCCGTATCGGCAGGACAGGATGCCTAACGGGATCAAACATTGTGAGTGGACTCTTTTCCTTCTCCTCTACTCCTTTATGCCTAATAATATGGAAAACACGTAAAAGACTTGAACACTTGGGCTGAAACATTGGGAATCACTACACTGAGGCGTGCATAGAGTGTACGTCGTTGCTTGGATAGGATTGTGGCTTGAATTGATATTGCGCGTTGGATAGTTGGAGCTAGAGTTAGAATATTACATTTGAGGCAGTCGGTTGAAATGATTGGGATTATGCTTGGACAGTTGGAATGATTTATTGAGGCATTGGGAACATCGGAAATTCAGGCGAGCGAGCGTGCATCCGTGCACGAGTATCACTTGGTCGCTTTGTCTTGCAAAGCGAGCAGTTGTGGTTCGAAACCGAACAACTGCATCGGCAAGGGCATTGTGCCACTGTTGGGGCATTGTGCCATGTGTTTGTTCTGAGTTGGGGTGTTGTACCCAATGTGAAATACTGTATTGAGAAGAGGCATTGTGCCTATAGAAATAACTTAGATTTGGTGCCTTGGGCTATATATGTTGGAAGAATGGTTATGGATTCTTTGGTTGGATATTTGGTTGAACGAGTCTAGGATCGCTTGGTGGGGCAAGAATGTTCGATCCTCTCGTCATACCTACTTGGTGTCTGCATGTCACGGACAACCTGTGTTACACAGGGTTTCATTTTCTCGAACGGAATGGACTCCGGGATACCGGGATCGTTCGGCCATGGAGGAGACATGGGCATCACGTATTGGGTGCGGTGCTGGTAGTCTGATACCACCAGGAGGGAGTAGCTGCCTAGCCCTGGATCGGGTAGGACTGCCCTATTGATCTTGGTCCGATCAATATCCTTTATGGCTTTGCCAGTGACTTCATATAGAATAAGAGTTGGCTTGCTTTTCTTTTGTTTGTTTGGCTTCGTGTAGGCGCGGCCACCTTGCCTCGGCAAGAGTGTGCACTTGAGATTGGAATATATATTTTGGTTGAGGATGGATATTTAAGGCTTGAGAATGGTTCGATATGTTATCGTGCAAGCGATGGCATTGAGTAGGAAGGGTTGCATGCTAGTTTTCTTCGGGTTGGATTTATATAGTTGCTTGTCGATTGGTTTGAGTTGAATGCTTGCATGCTTAAACTGCTTTACAGCTTTCCTTAACATGTCATCCATATGCCATGAAATGAATCTAGGATTCAACTAGAAAGATCACCATATAACTGTTTGCATTCACTATTTTACTTAGTGTCGGCTTAGACGAGTGGGTTACCCCGCTCACTAGTACGGCTGTGTACTGACCCACGTTTGTGGGCAATATTTTAGGTACGCAGGCGTAGTGGCGCTGCTTGGATATACGAGACATGATGTATGAACTATAAGTACCTTTGTGGGCTAGAGAAAAGAGCAAGAGTATTTTATCGCCTTCGTGGCATTGCCTTCATGGCATTGCCTTCGGGGCATTTCATTTGGACCCTATCGAGAGCTTCGCTGCGTTTTACTCTGATGTGTGCTTGGTACACAATACTTAACTTTCGTTGCAACTTGATTGTTTCAATAATAACTTTGGTGTTTAACAACATCGCCTTGTACGAGCGCAACTCCAGGCTCGTACGGCATCACGTCCCGATGAGAACGATTGTCTTGCGGGAGAGCTGCAACGTGGTGATTCACGTTCAGCGGGGACTATTGAGCTTGCGGGAGATTGGGGCATGACAATCCCAGGTTCCGGTCATGATGTCAGTATCAGGATACAGGAAAACTGGCACGATGACATTGTCTAAATGTGTCCTAGGGTTACGATATACACAGGTACGTACATCAAGGTGTTATGAACCATTTATCATTCGTTATGAGACGTTACGACGAACGTCTGCACCCGGTTGCGATCCGGACGCGAAGTAACGATTCTAAACAAACACGCGCACAATGCATATAATGAAACAATAAATATCTGGTAACTTAAATACAGGGTGGCAAGGTACACTTGCCTACGTCCGGCTGCTGATGACGGGAATCCGGTACAATATCCAAGTCCGCGGGTCCAGTAGTACCTAGAGACGAGACACAAGCTCAATCAATAACTAACACGAGACTGAAATAAGATGTGGCACACGTCTAATCATATGTTCAACCTTAGTTACAAGTCACATGGACACGAAGCTAGAAGGTTGACCAAGGTTAACTAATGGTACGTTACGTCAAATCCGATTAATCACCTATACAATATCATCAACAATCCTCAATATTATATCTCACTACGATGTTCAGTAGTCCAAGCCATGATCAAATCCTCAAATTTCACCCTGGTCTTCACAGTCATTACCATATACGTTGACATATTTCATCCTCCAATAAATTATTATTAATAAATCCTCGTTTATACAATTATCTATCATTTCGTAATAAACTTCTCCTCAATTAAATTTATTATTATTATCCATCCCTTAATAAATGACCAATATTTAAGGATCACGACTTACACTCAATCAATCGATCAACAATGCATATATCCTTATGTATAAAACCCTAAAAATCTCATATGGCATTTAAACCCCAACCTCATTATATTTAGCATTTCCAACCATCGAATGTCTATATTTCATAACCTCCACCCATGAATATTAACGCATTCAAAACCCTAAATAAACAACTTAGCATATTAACCATTAATTATCAAAACCCTCGATTATAAAATACGGTCAGTAAATTATTGGAATACCGCTCCCCAATAATCTAGCCACTCCTCGAATAAAATTATTATTATTTATCAGCCCTCCATATCTGATTAATGGTTTGATATCACTCTCCCATTTTCCCAACAATTTAACATGTTCCTCAATAATATTCAGTGTTTTAATATCGCATCCTCATCTCCGATAAGTAACCTGCTCCTTAATAATTTCATTATTAAGCATGTAACAAATGTATACTAAACTCTAAGATTCACATCCAGCATATAAAAACCCTAAGTATCAACCATGTATTTAACCAACAATCACATACATTTGAAATGTAACCAAACCTAAAACTTAAGCATATATAAACCCTAAGTAAGTTATGTTATAACCATAACAAGGTATAAAACTACACTACATACATAAGTAGAGGGGGAGGGTTCACCTTGGCGAAGTGGTGGCACATCGGGGTGGTTGCGGTGGTAGAGCTCGGCCGGAGGGGGTTCGTGGTGGTGTGGGTGTTGATGGTGATGATGAAGGTGATGAGGATGATGATGATTAGGATGATGATGTTGCTGATGATGATGACGAGGATGAGGCAGGGTGGCCAGAGGAAAGTTGGCCGGATGGGGGGGGCATAGTTGAGTGGTCGAGAGGGTGGTGGTTCGTGGCAGCGAGGGGGGGGGGAGTCGATGGGGACGTCGAGTGGAGGTGATGGCGACCGGAGGAGAAGGAGGAGGCGAGTGGGGCAGAGGTCGAGTGGTAGGCCGGTGGAGACGACAGAGGGTGGAGAAATAACAGCAGCGGGTGGGGGAACTGTAGTAGTGGCCGGAGGGGATGTAATATGGTCGGGATGCTCGACTAGAGGTTGGCCGGTTCGGCAGCGGCATGTGGGGTGGTGTAGGCTCGTGGGGTGGCCGTGCTGAAGACTGGAGGAGCGGAGAGTGTCGGTCGGAGGGAGGTTGAGGGCCGGTTCAGTTTATTTTTAAAAAAGAAGAAGGAGAAGTGGAGTAAAAGAAGAAGAAGAAAAAGAAGAAAGGAAGAGTTTTCGGCTGTGGGGTTTTAGGAAGAGGGAGGAGAGAGAAAGTGGGGGGGGTTTCCTAGATTTTGGGGATTAGGGCATGCTTGGGGAAGTGTGTGTGAGGAGACACTTTATAGAGATGTGTGATGAAAGTGTGTGGTGAGGATGCTCTCTATTTGAATGAGTGGCTAGGATTGATCATGGAGGATTTTTTATTCAAAGGAGAGGGGTGTTGACTAGTCAAAGAATGGAGGGCTTCTCCATTTGGCTTGAACCAATGGGGTGTTGCCACCTAGTGCAACTTTTGAAAATTAGTCCCCTAAATTTGGGTATTTGCACAGACACATGAAATGATAAAAATTTTGTGGGAGAATTGGTGTTTGGCGTTTTGAAGGGTGAGGGGGTGTTATGTGTTTTGCATGGGCTTAATTCATGGGGCATTGGGTTAAGTTGGGATTAAAAAATGAGATTAGTCAAAGTTGGTATCCCCAATTAAATTAAAATAAAATATCATGTGCTCTTAAATTAAATGGGGGCACATGGGATCTCAATTGGGACTGACACAAAGATCATAAACGGTGTAGGCTTGGTGTCAGTCTTGGACCCTTTAATTGGTCCGGCTCAACGGGTTGAGTTGGTATTTCAAAATTAATGGCAACGACACAGGTGCGCGACACAGGATTAAATATAGATTTTGGTTACGAAAAATTGTGCAATTAAATTAGAGCACAAGAAATTATGATTTTGAGTGACGGAAAAGTCCAGCACCTAAATTGGCGTGTCAAGTCTAGAATGCAATAACTTGTTGGAAATTATGGGCTAATGTTGGGCTCCGAATATTTCAACAACGGTGGGGCGCACCAAGGGTTTAATTAAAATAATCAGACATCTGTAACCTTACTTCTAAACCTCAATACCGATGTCAAACCAAAATTTTCCATACCAAAACCAATCTATCTATAGAAATAAATGAGGGGGTTTACATCCTTTCCAACTTAGAAAAATTTTGTCCCCGAAATTAAAAGTAAAGCACGATAATAGCTACGAGAATTTTAAAAACAAACTGGTAATCAAATGCGGTACGTAAATTCGTACCTCAATCCTCAAATAAATACGAAAAACGCTGCCGAATAGAATCCTCACGCTCCCAGGGAGATTCGTCTAGCGAATGATGCTTCCATACAACTCTGACCAGTCGAATAGTCTGACCTCTCAAAGTCTTCTCACTGTGATCGAGTATCTCCACTGGCTGCTCCACGTAAGATAAGCTGGGCCCGACTGTAATATCTGAATGATCAAGCACGTGGCTAGGGTCTGCCACATATCTCCTCAACTGCAATACGTGAAATACGTCATGCACTCCTTCTAATGATAGAGGCAATGCAAGACGATAAGCCACTTCGCCAACTCGTTCCAAGATGTCAAAATGTCCGATGTACCTCGGACTCAGCTTGCCTCTGCCTCCGAATCTGATAGTACCACGAGTAGGCGATATCTTCAAAAATACATGGTCACCTTTCTTGAACTCCAAAGGTCTGCGGTGCGCATCTGCCCAATGTTTCTGTCTGTCTTGTGCTGCACGCAGGTGGCTCTGAATCTGCTTAACTTTCTCCACTGTCTGTGTCACCAACTCTGGACCAAGTATCTGACACTCTCCCACGTCACTCCAACATACCGGTGACCTGCACTTCCTGCCGTACATTGCCTCATAAGGTGCCATCTGTATGCTGGCCTGGTAGTTGTTATTGTAGGAGAATTCCACCAAGTGTAGATGGTCCTCCCAAGATCCTCCAAAGTCGATCATGCACGCTCTCAACATATCCTCTAGTATCTATATCGTGCGCTATGACTGGCCATCGGTCTGTGGATGATATGCAGTGCTGAACTTGAGACGAGTTCCTAGACTCTCCTGCATACTTTGCCAAAAATATGACATGAACCTGGAGTCACGATCTGATACAATGCTGACAGGTACTCCATGTAGTCGTACTATCTGTCTCATATACATGTCAACTAATATCTCCGTGGACTGCCCAACTCCGAAGGGCAAGAAATATGCAGACTTGGTGAGTCTGTCTACGATAACCCAAACTGCATCCTTTCCGCTAGGGCTCCGTGGGAATCCTGAGACGAAGTCCATGGTAATGTGTTTTACTTACACTCGAGAATGGGAAGCGGCTGCAATAGTCCTGCAGTCCTCTGATGTTCAGCCTTGACTTGCTAACAAACCAAACATCTCGCCACGAATCTTGCAATCTCTCTCTTCATCCCATGCCACCAGTAGTATTGTCTCAAATCTCGGTACATCTTCGTACCCCCAGGATGAATAGAATAAATCGAGCTATGAGCCTCGATCATCAACTCCTGGCGTAGCTCGCCACTCGGAACGTATAGGCGATCTCCACACCTCAATGTCCCATCTTCATGAATCCTGAGTCCCGTCTGCATGCCGACCTCTGTCCTCTCTCGCAGTCGTCTAAATCTCGCATCTGTAGGCAGGGCTGCCTTGATCCTCTCAATCAATGTGGACTGAACCTCGAGACTGGCCATCTGTCCATCCATGCCTGGCAATACAATCTCTATCCCAAGCTCCTAGAGATCCTCTAGCAATTGCCGCTGAGTCGACAAAAAGTATGCCACGGGCTTCCTGCTTAAGGCATCTGCTACTATATTCGCTTTGCCAGGGTGGTACTACAACTCGATATCATAATCTGTCATCAACTCTAGCCAACACCTCTGTCTCATATTGAGCTTCTTTTGCGTGTAGACTTACTTCAGACTTTTGTGATCTGTGTAAATCTCAACACGCTCTCCATAAAGGTAGTGTCGCCATAGCTTTAGTGCAAATATTACTGCAGCTAGCTCTAGGTCGTGCGTCGGATAGTTCTTCTCATGAACTCTCAGCTGTCTCGATGCGTAGGCTATCACTTTGTCATGTTGTATCAGCACACATCCTAGTCTGCTCCCAGATGCATCACTGTACACTACAAATCCTCCTGATCCTAAAGGAAATGTCAAAATCGGTGCTGATATCAGATGCTTCTTTAGCCCATCGAAAGCCGTCTGACACTCTTCGGTCCAGATAAACTCCTCGCCTTTATGCGTCAGTCGCGTCATAAGCGCAGCGATCCTCGAAAATTTTTCTACGAACCTTCGATAATATCCGACAAGTCCGAGAAAACTCCTAATCTCTGTAACTGATGTAGGGGTTGGCCATGTCTCGACTGCAGCTATCTTCTCCGGGTCAACTGATAGTCCATCTCCGGTGATTATGTGTCCCAGGAATGGTACTCTTTCCAAACATAACTCATATTTGCTGAGCTTGGCGTACAGCCTCTCCTGCCTCAGCGTCTCCAACACAATCATAAGATGTCTCTCGTGCTCCTCCTGGCTCTTGGAATATACCAAGATATCGTCGATGAATACCACCATGAACTTATCTAAGTACTGGTGGAAAATATTGTTCATCAGGCTCATAAACACTGGTGGCACATTGGTTAAACCGAACGACATGACTAGAAACTCATAGTATCCATACTTCGTCCGAAAAGCCATCTTCGGAATGTTCTCTTTCCGTACTTTGATATGATGATATCCTGATCTGAGATCGATCTTCAAGAATACATATGCGCCACTAAGCTGATCAAATAAATCATCGATGCGCGACAGTGGGTACTTGTTCTTTATCATTACAACATTTAATGCCCTGTAATCGATACACAACCGTACCGTCCCATCTTTCTTCGGCACAAATAAGATGGGTGCTCCTCAACTATTTGAAATGTTCAACTTGATACCCTCAACTTTGATAGGCATCAACTTAATACTCTCCCTCCATTTTTGTTCTAACGGTGTTAATCGAAATAGAAAATGATAAAAATATTCTTTCTAACCCCCTATCTCTCCGGCACCCTTCCCTCCCTCTTTCTCCGGCATCGGCAGCCAGAGGAGGGGGTAGCAGAGAGCAGCAGCAGCGGCCGCCGGCAGGGGCGCGATGCGGGCGCGCGCTGGATGCGGGGGGGGGGGAGAGAAATGCGGGATGAGGGTGGCGCACGGCGAGCGGGTGTGCACGAGGGAGGGGGTTGGTGCACGACCGGTGAGGGGGGTGGCTAGGTGTGGAAGGGGGTGGCAGCTATGGGGGAAGGGAGGTGGTAGTGGTGGGTTGGGGGGAGGGTAGTTTATGATTTTTCTTTTTTTTAACGTAAAAATTAACGTTAGGGTGACGGAAGGTACCAAGCTAAAAATATTAGTTAAGAGATGGTAATAAGTTAGAACCTATCAAAGTTGAGGATTCAAGTTAAAAATTTGAATAACTGAGGGTATCAAGTTGTAATTTAGCATTTTTTATAAAATAAATGCGCATATACAATGTGTATCTCTGCTTCCAGATTTTTTTTTAATATTTACTGTAATAAAATATATTATAATTAAATTAGTGAGGATGAAATAAGTTTTACAAATTTAAGACCAACGAACCGTTCCGCCAACTACTTTGGCGAAAAGCACAGCAGAGGAAAAAACAGATCAAGAGGTGGGTCATATATATATATATATATATATATATATATATATATAACACAACACTCACACACACACACACACAAGTATATACATAACTACACATATACACATACACATATAACACAACACTCACACACACACACACACAAGTATATACATAACTACACATATACACATACACATGAACATAACACTTATATATATATATATATATATATATATATATATATATATATATATATATATATATATATATATATATATATATATATATATATATATATATAACTCCCATCTACACATATATACATATATCCTCATACATATATACAACCACTTAGAGATACTATACTCATCTATGTACACACATACCTATATATAGATACAGAACTTAATGTATACATATATAAACATACACACATACATATGAACATCTCTCTATATGTATACACTATATCACACAACTCACACACACACACACACACACACACACACACACACACACACACACACACATATATATATATATATATATATATATATATATATATATATATATATATATATATATATATATATATATATATATATATATATATAACACATAGATATATATATATACATACCTATATAAACACATATTCATATATCACTACTTATGTACATATATATGAATCACACTTCACACACACACACACACACACACACACACACACATATATATATATATATAGAACTATGCATACATATTTACATATAGATACACCTAGATATCAATATACATATATAAACACACAACATAGCTATATATACATAACTATATGGTATAATATAAATACATACACTTATACATATATATATATATCATATCTAATATATCATATTAATAGTTTTACACAAGTCAATTGAATTGAAAAGCAATAAAGAAAAACGTGGAGTGCACCACACCCGTATCACATTAGATCTATGATACGCTTGCGATACGAGTCCACCACACAACCAAACGCACCCCGAAGGACACGAGCAAGTCTAAAATAATAAATATAAATAATACGAATAGTCAATTACATATCTACGTGTCCGTGTTAAAATATAACATGCATAAAGTCCCGTGTCGGAGGAAAAACCCCCAAATCAACACGTATTACCAAAATGATGGAATACGACCTACACGTATCCAATTGTGGACATGATACTAGTCACACACAAGCAAACACATGTCAATTTAGTCTAATTGACTAATTGATAAACACAACATGTGCCAATCTCGGAATTTTCCTAAAATTGACACAAAAACACATATAACTTTCTCCATATGCCTCCTATGAACTCAATTTTAATTTCTATGGGTAGCCTATGTATATGGGTTGATTTCTTATGGTTAATTCTCATATTTAGAACCTAAATAAAGAGGAAAAACTAAATTATACCTATTGGAAGATGGATTCCCAATACAACCTCCAAATTTGATAAAATTGGTCTCCAACTTGTAGATCCTTGCTCCTCTTTGTAGTCCTCCTTGTAGATCCTTGCTCTACTAGCCTCCAATGGTGATTTGGAAAGAAATTGGGTAGAAATTTGGTAGGAATTTGATAGAATTTGGTTGAGGGAAATTTTAGATCAAGATTTGGAATAAAAAATGAAGAGAGAGAAAGTTTTCATCCTCTTTATATAGGCCTCACTTGCCCCCTCCCTCAAGCTACTATGTAAAGTCTAAAATACCCCTTGGGACCTCTCATGAATAATTTAATTAAGGAGTAAAGTTCTAGTCTAATGGGTTTAACTTAATTAATTCATCCTCCTAATGAATGAGCTTACTATGTAAACCCCCTGATTTTTCAAAATTTTCAAACTTGGAATTTTCACAATTTTCTGGAATTTTCTGGGAATTTTCTGTAATTTAAAAACAGGGTTTTAATTTTTAAATGATTTTTAATTGATATTAAATAGTATTAAAATATTATAAAAATAATATTTTTTGGTGTAAAATGAAAAACTGGACTTAGGGCAATTTTTCTGGAATTTATCGGACCCCGGACCTATTTTTTTAAATACCTAAAACTATTTATTATTTAATTAATTATTTATTAAATTAATTTCTGTTTTAAATAATAATATTATTATTTTTTCCTAACCCGGCCCAGCCCGCGGCTCGGCCCGGCCCACTGGGCCCAAACCCAGCCCAGCCCCTAGCGGGTCGGGTCGGGCCCCCAGACCCGCACCCGACCGGACCCGGCCCCCACTCTCTCCCCCACGACCCTCTCCTCTGCCCGAATCCGGCGCCGCTCCGCCCGGGCCGCCCGCCGCGTCCTCCGGCCACCTCGCCCACGTCGACCTCCTCGTCCGCTTCCCTGGCCGCCTTCCTCGGCCTCGCCTCTCCTCCTCCCTATATATAGACCCCGTCAGCCCCTCCGGCCAAGAAAACCCCTCCGGCTGCCGTCCCCCTCTCAGCTCGACTCCGCCGCCGGCACCCTCCTCTCCGCCAGGCCACCCCGAGATCCCCTCCAGAACCCCTCGCCCTCCTCCTTCTTTTCCCCCTCTCCTCGCCGTCTACCACCACCAGCACCCTCGAAGAAGATGAGCTCCACCATCCTTCGCCCTATCTCCCAGTCGACCCTCGACGAATCCGCCGCCGGAGTCGCCTCGCCGCCGACGACCCCAGCCGACAGCTGCCAGCCCCTGCTTCGCCTTCCTCCGGCCAGCCACGGCGGCCCAGCCTCTAGCAGAAACCCTAAACCTAACTGTAATCCCCCTGATTTTCAAGAAAATTTTAATTTGGAATTTTTGAAAATTTTCTGGATTTTCTGAGAATTTTCTCTATGTAAATTAAGGTGTTTTAATTATTAAAGGATTTTTAAATGTCAATAAATAATACTAAAATATTATGAAAATAATATTTTATGATGTAAAATAGAAAACTAGACATATGGTATTTTTTCGGGAATTTATTGGACCCCGGATGAATTTTAAAAGCCCTAAAAAAAACTATTATTATTATTTATTAATTAATTTATTGAATTAATTATTACCAATCCGGCCCAAACCCATTGAGCCAGCCCAGCCCAATAACCTAGTTCCGGCCCAGCCCACTCACGTTATCGGGTCGGGTCGGGTCCGACAAGACCCGAACCCGCAGCCACCCGACCCGCTCCCTCTCTCTCCCAAACCGTCTTCCCCCGACCCTGTCTCTTCCGCTCCGCCGCCGGGAACGGCCGCCGCCCGTTCAATGCCAGCGCCGCTCCGGTTCCCCGTCCGGCCGCCTCCCCCGTTCAACCGTCCGCCGCCTCCTCTCCCTCTCGACTACTATAAAACCCTCCCCGGACCTCCAGCCCTCCGCCTCTCCTCGCTTCCAGTGCCTCCGCCCAACTTCCTCCGCCTCCGGTGAGCTGCCGTCCCAGCCCCAGACTTCGCCGAGACCTCCGTCGACCAGTCCCCAGCCCGCCGTCGACTCCAGCCCCTCGCCGTCGTCTCCCCGAGCCCCCAGCTTCTTCTCCTCCTTCCTCCCCTCCTCTCTTCGACACAGCAGCACCCGAGTCCCCTCCGGCCCCGACCACCGCTCGAGCGCCGCCGCAGCACTCCGCCTCCGGCGCCGCCTCCTTCCGACGATGCCCTAGCACCTCTCCGGCGAGGACTCGACACAGCAGGACACAGAAGACCGGACACAGAAGCCTAAACCCTAACCCTAGTTTTGGACTCATGTCGGACACAACTCGAGACACGAGGAACTCGGTTTTACGGAACACTTCAGGTATTCATAACTTCTTGCTCATAGCTCGGATTTCGATTCCGTGAATTGTATCGCGAAGCCTGTTTCACCCTCTCGGTGCCCGGACAAACCGCTCGGGTATCGCGTCCTGTGGTGATCGCACACCGCGATCCAAAAATAGGAAAAACCAGACCCTGTTTTACCCCAGAACCGAGTACGCCCCGCCAAACGGGACGACTTGGTCGCGTGCGGTCTTCACCGATACGTGCGCGTCGTTGATACGGACGTGTGAGATTTCGCAGAAGCTGATTCGGATGTGCGTGCACACCAGAATTAGTACGTATCCGCGGACACCGCCCCGTATCCGTACTTTCTGGTTCTCGTTGTAACTTAGTGTACACACATCGGATCAAGAGGAAACTTGCGCCATCGGACTCGTAGCAATACGCTGGTCCTGTGAGCCAAGTTTGGTTCGATTCTGAGAACGTTGACAAAATTGTGTGTCGTGGGCCCCATAGGCTCCACCCGACGGGCGATTTTGAGAACGGCTCATCGGAATCCAATTTTGGAAGTTCCGTTGGGTTCGTATCATCGTTCCTGACCTGTTGACACTAAGTTGGACTGTTTTGAGATCTTTGACCCTGACGCATTTTTCGGTGCAAAGCGGCCCACATTTGGACCCCGCCTTGACCCGAAAATGACGTTTTTGCCCTTGTCTCCAAATTGGACTCAAGGACAGGCGTTCCTAGCTGATTAATATTTTCTGGACCTAATGGTGATGTTTGTTTCAGCAGCCGGAGTACTGCCTGCAATCCCAGCTGAAGCCCGAGCTACAATTGGAGCAGGAAATCCAGGCAAGTGTACCTTGCCAATATCTGCAGTTTTTGCTATTTGTTTCATTGACATATATACTTGTTGTACTTGCTTATACCTAGGGCCGTGTGGCATACTTAGCGTCCGATTACAGTCGGGTGCCAACCCCGTACGCGGAGTTGTGTATGTTATTAGAGATGGACATTCGAGACCCTTTACATTCTGGTACTTGTCTTATCAAATACATTATACCCAGGACACTTGACACAGATCATGAACAGAATCTTCCTGAAATATTCAAGGTAATTTTGTATAGGATACAGGTTTATGACATAGACATGATATTCCTAGATGTTATATTCATAGACATAGTATGACTCACTGCATTAGATATGATTTTACGTGACATGGACATGAGGCATCGTGGACATGAGACGTAAGATTTCATTTGGGTGGGGAGAGACACACAGGCTTCAGGCTGATCATATAAATATAATTCATAGTAAACACATAGTAAAATACATAGTATAGCTGCTACCGGCTCCCAGACACAGAGCTTGTAGTGGTATCAGCCTAAGTTTTAGTGATGCTCTCAACTTGCATTTCACATAGATGGATATATAGTTGACCCTATTGTTTCATTAACTATTTTACTGCATTTATTTTGGCTTGTGCTTTCTTGTACCTTGCTATGTCCCCTGAGGACCTGGATCCGGATTATGTCCCCAGGACTTGCAGACAAAGTTTATCCAGAGGTATACGGAACAGGTGCACTTCTCGGAACAGTACCAGAACCTGAGGACGAGGTGATCGCTGAGGACTTCTCCTGAACAATTGCTTCGCCATGCTTAGTCGTTATGACAAATAGTCTTTATTTCCTGTTTAATTAAACTCTTTAATTCCTGTTTATGAGAACATTGTAACAGACTAATATCAGGTTGTTCCCCGAATACTTTGCTGAGACTGGATGTTTAATTTACTTTCCTTATTGCTGTTGATTTTATACTCTTTTCTGTGGATGAGATAGTTCTGACTTGTTGTTATAGACCTTATAATACAGCTTAAGTACGCTTCGATGGATCCATTAAATTGGGTTTGTCCATCGGTGTGTGCTGCTGGCCATTGCCACGTGTCCAGTCCCTCGTTATTTTGGGACTGGGGCGTGACATAGTTTTTGTGGTGGCCCATGCAGGTCTACGACTAAATTGTTCGGTTTCAACTTAGGGACCGAACATGCTTGCAATAAGAATAGGATAAGTTTTAGGATCTCATCCACTTGCTTGAAACGTTCTTGATATCTATATCGGATTCAAATCAATTTCTTGAATTGCATCCTGCTTTGATTCCTGTACGCCTCTTATTGTTTATTTTGGTTGCAGAGTTATGGATTCACAAGCAAACGACGAGACTCCTGCAATATCACCACGGGATGCTTTGGTAACCAATGAAGAGAAAGTAACACCAGTAGAAGAAGGTCCATCCGCTCAACAGCACAGTCAAGCGAATCAACAAGACGACATTCCACCATCGACGCAATTGCCCGTAATTCCACCAGGGCAGGCCATGGACGGGCAGCAGATATTTCAACTGATCCATGCAATAATGCAAGCTCAACAAGAGGCTTGGAGTCGCAGCCTAGTAACCATACTAGAGCAGGCAAGACGGCCAACAACGGGTTCTATCGTCGATTTTCGCCAGCTGAAGCCCCGTACCTTCTCAGGAAAAGAGGAGCCCACAGAAGTTCATGAGTGGCTCACCAACACACAACATCAATTAGAAGCAGCTGAACTTCCAAGGGAACGTTGGATGACTGCCGTCAGAATGCAGTTGACGGACAATGCTCATCACTGGTGGCTATCTGAAGAGACCAGGCTCGGACCAGACCGAGTCACTTGGGAAGAGTTCTCTAAACTCTTTCTGGAGATGTACATTCCAGCCATTGCTCGATCAGAACTTCGGGACAAGTTCAATCGCCTCACTCAAGACAATCTGTCAGTGGAAGAGTACAACGCGGAGTTCATTCGTCTGAGTCGTTTTGCCCCTACTGTGATTCAGACAGAAGAAGAAAAGGCTGAGAAGTTCTTCGACGGACTAAACATTGAGCTGCAGAAACTGATTGGATCCGTTGCGCCTACATCTTATCCGGACGTCCTTGCTACAGCATGACGCATGGAGTGCGTCATCAGGAGAGAAACCAGTCTGAAGAGGTCATCCACATCAGCACCAGCTGGAGCACCACAGAAAGAAGCTGCAAAGAGACTACACAGTCATCAGTCACCAGAAGCATCTCCACAGGCAATACCTGTCTGTCCATATTGTCACAGACGAGGTCATAATGAGGACCAGTGCAGACGTAAAAAGAGACTATGTTTAGCTTGCGGATCTAGTCAGCATTTATTAAGGGAATGCCCAGAGCATCAAGAAGTAGCATCCAAGTTAAACCAACAAATGTTACCAGTACCGAGGCCAACCTATCCAATATTGGAAGCACCACAAACGGAAGTTCAAGAAATTCTACCACCAGCTCCAGGAGGGTATCAGCCGAGGCCACCCTTGATACCCCAGGCACTGCTCTTCCAGCAGGCTCAGCAGCAGCAGAGGAATCGACGGCGAGGACGCAGATAAGCCCTGACGATGACCTTGGAGAACGTGCAGACTCATGGAGTAGCTGATGCGCGTAAGTTCTTGTAGTTTTCTGTTTCTAGATCGTGCCTATTGGTTCGTGACCCTAGCCTTACCCTGATAATCTTAACTTGTTAATAATAAATAACCTGTTTTTCTAAAACTGTAATTTTCTAGATTTCTCATATTTGGGAAATTGCATAACTTTTAATGCTTAGGAAAATAATTTTTCCTAGGTGCTCCTCGATTTTGATGTGCTTCGAACAATGGTTGCAACCGTGTCATCTCTGTTGATCGGTTAATCTTTGATTGCGAGGACGCAATTCTCTTAAGGGGGGTAGATTGTAATCCCCCTGATTTTCAAGAAAATTTTAATTTGGAATTTTTGACAATTTTCTGGATTTTCTGAGAATTTTCTCTATATAAATTAAGGTGTTTTAATTATTAAAGGATTTTTAAATGTTAATAAATAATACTAAAATATTATGAAAATAATATTTTATGGTGTAAAATAGAAAACTAGACATAGGGTATTTTTTCGGGAATTTATTGGACCCCGGATGAATTTTAAAAGCCCTAAAAAAAACTATTATTATTATTTATTAATTAATTTATTGAATTAATTATTACCAATCCGGCCCAAACCCATTGAGCCAGCCCAGCCCAATAACCTAGTTCCGGCCCAGCCCACTCACGTTATCGGGTCGGGTCGGGTCCGACAAGACCCGAACCCGCAGCCACCAGACCCGCTCCCTCTCTCTCCCAAACCGTCTTCCCCCGACCCTGTCTCTTCCGCTCCGCCGCCGGGAACGGCCGCCGCCCGTTCAATGCCAGCGCCGCTCCGGTTCCCCGTCCGGCCGCCTCCCCCGTTCAATCGTTCGCCGCCTCCTCTCCCTCTCGACTACTATAAAACCCTCCCCGGACCTCCAGCCCTCCGCCTCTCCTCGCTTCCAGCGCCTCCGCCCAACTTCCTCCGCCTCCGGTGAGCTGCCGTCCCAGCCCCAGACTTCGCCGAGACCTCCGCCGACCAGTCCCCAGCCCGCCGTCGACTCCAGCCCCTCGCCGTCGTCTCCCCGAGCCCCCAGCTTCTTCTCCTCCTTCCTCCCCTCCTCTCTTCGACACAGCAGCACCCGAGTCCCCTCCGGCCCCGACCACCGCTCGAGCGCCGCCGCAGCACTCCGCCTCCGACGTCGCCTCCTTCCGACGATGCCCTAGCACCTCTCCGGCGAGGACTCGACACAGCAGGACACAGAAGACCGGACACAGAAGCCTAAACCCTAACCCTAGTTTTGGACTCATGTCGGACACAACTCGAGACACGAGGAACTCGGTTTTACGGAATACTTCAGGTATTCATAACTTCTTGCTCATAGCTCGGATTTCGATTCCGTGAATTGTATCGCGAAGCCTGTTTGACCCTCTCGGTGCCCGAACAAACCGCTCGGGGCATCGCGTCCTGTGGTGATCGCACACCGCGATCCAAAAACAGGAAAAACCAGACCCTGTTTTACCCCGAAACCGAGTACGCCCCGCCAAACGGGACGACTTGGTCGTGTGCGGTCTTCACCGATATGTGCGCATCGTTGATACGGACATGTGAGATTTCGCAGAAGCTGATTCGGATGTGCGTGCACACCAGAATCAGTGCGTATCCACGGACACCGCCCCGTATCCGTACTTTCTGGTTCTTATTGTAACTTAGTGTACACACGTCGGATCGACAGGAAACTTGCGCCATCGAACTCGTAGCAATACGCTGGTCCTGTGAGCCAAGTTTGGTTTGATTCTGAGAACGTTGACAAAATTATGTGTCGTGGGCCCCACAGGCTCCACCCGACGGGCAATTTTAAGAACGGCTCATCGGAATCCAATTCTGGAAGTTCCGTTGGATTCGTATCATCGTTCCTGACCTGTTGACACTAAGTTGGACTATTTTTGAGACCTTTGACCCTGACGTATTTTTCGGTGCAAAGCGGCCCACATTTGGACCCCGCCTTGACCCAAAAATGACGTTTTTGCCCTTGTCTCCAAATTGGACTCAAGGACAGGCGTTCCTAGCTGATTAATATTTTCTGGACCTAATGGTGATGTTTGTTTCAGCAGCCGGAGTACTGCCTGCAATCCCAGCTGAAGCCCGAGCTACAATTGGAGCAGGAAACCCAGGCAAGTGTACCTTGCCAATATCTGCAGTTTTTGCTATTTGTTTCATTGACATATATACTTGTTGTACTTGCTTATACCTAGGGCCGTGTGGCATACTTAGCGTCCGATTACAGTCAGGTGCCAACCCCGTACGCGGAGTTGTGTATGTTATTAGAGATGGACATTCGAGACCCTTTACATTCTGGTACTTGTCTTATCAAGTACATTATACCCAGGACACTTGACACAGATCATGAACAGAATCTTCCTGAAATATTCAAGGTGATTCTGTATAGGATACAGGTTTATGACATAGACATGATATTCCTAGATGTTATATTCATAGACATAGTATGACTCACTGCATTAGATATGATTTTACGTGACATGGACATGAGGCATCGTGGACATGAGACATAAGATTTTATTTGGGTGGGGAGAGACACACAGGCTTCAGGCTGATCATATAAATATAATTCATAGTAAACATATAGTAAAATACATAGTATAGCTGCTACCGGCTCCCAGACACAGAGCTTGTAGTGGTATCAGCCTAAGTTTTAGTGATGCTCTCAACTTGCATTTCACATAGATGGATATATAGTTGACCCTATTGTTTCATTAACTGTTTTACTGCATTTATTTTGGCTTGTGCTTTCTTGTACCTTGCTATGTCTCCTGAGGACCTGGATCCGGATTATGTCCCCAGGACTTGCAGACGAAGTTTATCCAGAGGTATACGGAACAGGTGCACTTCTCGGAACAGTACAAGAACCTGAGGACGAGGTGATCGCTGAGGACTTCTCCTGAACAATTGCTTCGCCATGCTCAGTCGTTATGACAAATAGTCTTTATTTCCTGTTTAATTAAACTCTTTAATTCCTGTTTATGAGAACATTATAACAGACTAATATCAGGTTATTCCCCGAATACTTTGCTGAGACTGGATGTTTAATTTACTTTCCTTATTGCTGTTGATTTTATACTCTTTTCTGTGGATGAGATAGTTCTGACTTGTTGTTATAGACCTTACAATACAGCTTAAGTACGCTCCGATGGATCCATTAAATTGGGTTTGTCCATCGGTATGTGCTGCTGGCCATTGCCACGTGTCCAGTCCTTCGTTATTTTGGGACTGGGGTGTGACACTAACCCTAGGACGAGCTACAGTACCGGACACGGACACGACACAGGACACCGACTCGACATTCGGACACGCAGAATTCGGGTTTTTAGCCCTGTTCAGGTACCTGTAACTTTTTGCTCGTAGCTCTATTTTCGATTCCGCAAATTGCGTTGCGAAGCCTGTATGACCCTCTCGGTGCCCGGACAAACCGTTCGGGACATCGCGTCCTGTGGTGATCGCACACCGCGATCCAAAAACAGGAAAAACCAGACCCTGTTTTACCCCGGAACTGAGTACGCCCCGCCAAACGGGACGACTTGGTCGCGCGCGGTCTTCACAGATACGTGCGCGTCGTCGATACGGACGTGCGAGATTTCGCAGAAGTCAATTCGGGTGTGCGTGCACCCCGGAATCAATGCGTATCCGCGGACATCGTCCCGTATCCGACCTTTCTGCAACTCGACCTAACTTCGTGCACACACGTCAGATCGAGATGAAACTTGCACCATCAGACTCGTAGCGATACGCTGGTCCTGTGGGTCAAGTTTGGTTCGATTCTGAGAACGTTGACAAAATCGCGTCGTGGGCCCCACAGGTCCCGCTCGACGGGCGATTTCGTGATCGGCTCATCGGAATTCAATTCTGAAAGTTCCGTTGGGTTCGTATTAGCATTTTTGACCTGTGGACACTGAGTTTGGTGAATTTGGAGACCTTTGACCCTGACGCATTTTTCGGTGCAAAGCGGGCCCACTTGGGGACCCCGATTTGACCCAAAACTGTCGTTTTTGCCCTTGTCTCCAAATTGGACCCAAGGACGGGCGTTTCTAGCTGATTGATATTTTCTGGATCTGATGGTGATGTTTGTTTCAGCAACCGGAGTACCGCCTGCAATTTTCGTCGGAGTCAGAACTGCAAACATAGCCGGAACCACAGGCAAGTGTACCTTGCCCAAAACTTGCAGCTTGCTACTTATTTCCTGGACTTGGTTATACATCAGTGGGCAAGTAAAGCTTGCCAATTCTCAGCTATTTCTGGTTATAGTATTTTACTCAATTTCTTGTAGATTTAAATGTAAAACTGTTTAACTGCTTAACCTAGGAACCGTGCGACGTACTTAGCGTCCGATCATAGTCGGGTGCCAACCCCGTTCGCGGTGTTGGGTATGTCACTTAGAGTTGGACATTCGATACCCTTACTCTTGGTACTTGTCCTATCAAGTACACCTGAACCCAGGACACTTGACACTATTCATGAGACAGAATCCTCTTGAGATATTCACGATGATTCTGTATAGGATACAGGTTATGACATGGACAGTTTATTCCTAGACATTATATGACTGCTGTATTAGTTATGATCTTGCGTGTCATGGACATGAGACGTGTGATTACATTGGATGGGGAGAGACACACAGGCTACAGGCTATTTTCATATATATATACTATTAGTGTGAGGTCGTAGACTCTCCAGCAGAGCTAGACCCTTTACGTGTTATTACTGCTACCGGCTCCCCGACACAGAGCTTGTAGCGGTCTCAGCCTGAGTTCTGGTGATGCTCTCAACTTGCATTTATCACTTAGCTGGTTACATAGTTTACCCTGCTGTTTCATTTATTTCTGCACTGCTTATATTTTGGCTTGTATTTTCTGTACCTTGCTATGTCCCCTGAGGACCTGGAATGGATGATGTCCCCAGGTATAGCTGAAGAGTACATCCAGAGATACCCCGTACCAGAGCACTTCCAGGAGCTATACCAGGACCTGAAGACGAGCTCGCACCAGAGGACTTCTCCTGAGCATTGGCCGTATGTAGTCGTTTATTTCTATTTTCAGCTGATTATTACCTGTCAATTTGAAATTGTTGTACCAGACATATTCTCGAATTGTTTCCCGAGATATTTATTGAGATTTGCTTATTTATTCTATTGCATTATTTCTGGCAGTTGCTCTGCGTTTATCTATTGTGGATGAGATTAGATTAGTCTGTGACCTGTAACAATTGCTCTATTTCCTGCTAGACTACAGCTTAAGCATGCCTTGATGGATCCATTAAATTGGGTTGTCCATCGGTGCGTGCTGCTGGCCATTACGCACGTCTCCCGTCCCTCGTCATTTTGGGACTGGGGCGTGACATGGTTTTTGTGGTGGCCCATGCAGGTCAACGACTAATTGGTTCGGTTTCAACTCAGGGACCGAACAGGCCTGAAATAAAGCTAGGATAAGTTTTAGGTTCTCATCCACTTGCTTGAATCGTTCTTGATATCTATTCGAATTAATTTATTGGCTTGCATCCTGCCTTGATTCCTGTGCGCCTCTTATCGTTTATATTTGATACAGGGAAATGAACCCACAAGCCAGCAACGAGGCTCATGAAGAAACACCACAACCCGTTGTGGTTACCCAAGAAGACGATGTGATACCAGTCGGTGAAGGCCAATCATCACAAGGCAGTCAAGCCAGTCAGCCTGCCTCAATAATCCATCAAGATGACGTACCACCCTTGACGCAGCTTACTCCACTGATGCCTTCCTTCCCACTGGGACCACCTATGAACGAACAACAGATGTTCCGCATGTTCTACATAATGATGCAAGCCTATCAAAGGGTGCAACAAGAAGCTCAACAAAACCAATCGGAGAACTCCATCGATAGAACTAGCTCGGAGTCACTGAGGCCAAACAGTTCAAATGCAACCACCTTCGACGATGACGTTCTTACTGCAGCAAGACCCGTGGAGTGCACCACAAGGATCGAGTTCAGCCAAAAGCGACCATATGCGTCAGCACCGGACCAATCACAACAAGAAAGAGCTGCAAAGCGACCACAGATACATCCACTACCAAGAACAACATCAGGAGCCTCATTCCTTCCTACTTGTCACTACTGTGGCAAGGTAGGCCACATCGCTAAAGAATGCCGACGCAGACTGGGATAATGTATATCTTGTGGATCCCAGAAGCATTCGGTAAGGGATTGCCCAGAACGTCGAGAGAAACCAGTGGTGATTCACCAACCAGCCACATCAACACCAGCAGGAACACCACAGGAAGGAACTCCAAAGAAGCCTCAGCTGCACCAGCCACCCGAAGTATCTCCGCAAGTACTGCCCACTTGTCTACATTGTCACAAACAAGGCCACATTGAGAGCGGGTGCAGACGTAAGTTGGGATTATGCCTGATTTGCGGAACCAATGAATACTTGGCCAAGGATTGTCCCCAGCATCGGGAGAAGGCATTGACAGATCTTCAACCCGCCACATCAGCACCAGCTGGAGCACCGCCGGCAGGAACTGCAAGGGAGTCTCACGTACACCAGCCACCAGAAGCATCTCCATCGGCAATACCTGTCTGTCCATATTGTCGCAAGCGAGGCCACACAGAGGACGAATGCAAACGAAAGAAGAGATTATGCATAGCTTGCGGATCCAGTCAGCATTCATTCAAAGAATGCCCTGAGCGTCGAGACAGAGTACCAACAGGTAACCAGCAAGTGTTACCAGCACCACGGTCAGCCTCTCCAACATTGCAAGCTTCACCAATACCGAGGCCACCCTTGGTAACCCAGGCAACACTCTTCCGGCAGACTCAACAGCAGCAGAAGAAACAACTGCAAGGACGCGGACAAGCCCCAGCGAAGACCGTGGAGAACGCGCCGACTCGTGGAATAGCCAATGCGCGTAAGTGATTTATAGTTATCTGTTTCTAGTCTTGTTGTAGTTCGTGCCCGTTGGTTCGTGACCTCAGTCCCAACCTAGTAAATTGCAACTTGTTAATAACAACCTGGTTTTTCATAAAAGTTATAATTTTAACTAGATTTTCCTAGAAAGTGAATAACTTTCATTTTAGGGAAACTGTGCTTCCCTAAGTATCTTGTGATGTATTTTTAAACGATGATTGCGACCGTATCATCTCTGTTGACCGGTTATTCTTTGATTGCGAGGACGCAATCCTCTTAAGGGGGGTAGATTGTAAACCCCCTGATTTTTTAAAATTTTCAAACTTGGAATTTTCACAATTTTCTGGAATTTTCTGGAAATTTTCTGTAATTTAAAAATAGGATTTTAATTTTTAAATGATTTTTAATTGATATTAAACAGTATTAAAATATTATGAAAATAATATTTTTGGGTGTAAAATAAAAAACTGGACTTAGAGCAATTTTTCTAGAATTTATCGGACCCCGGACCTATTTTTTTAAATACCTAAAACTATTTATTATTTAATTAATTATTTATTAAATTAATTTCTGTTTTAAATAATAATAATATTATTTTTTCCTAACCCGGCCCAGCCCGCGGCTCGGCCCGGCCCACTGGGCCCAAACCCAGCCCAGCCCCTAGCGGGTCGGGTCGGGCCCCCAGACCCGCACCCGACCCGACCCGGCCCCCACTCTCTCCCCCACGACCCTCTCCTCTGCCCGAATCCGGCGCCGCTCCGCCCGGGCCGCCCGCCGCGTCCTCCGGCCACCTCGCCCACGTCGACCTCCTCGCCCGCCTCCCTGGCCGCCTTCCTCGGCCTCGCCTCTCCTCCTCCCTATATATAGACCCCGTCAGCCCCTCCGGCCAAGAAAACCCCTCCGGCTGCCGTCCCCCTCTCAGCTCGACTCCGCCGCCGGCACCCTCCTCTCCGCCAGGCCACCCCGAGATCCCCTCCAGAACCCCTCGCCCTCCTCCTTCTTTTCCCCCTCTCCTCGCCGTCTACCACCACCAGCACCCTCGAAGAAGATGAGCTCCACCATCCTTCGCCCTATCTCCCAGTCGACCCTCGACGAATCCGTCGCCGGAGTCGCCTCGCCGCCGACGACCCCAGCCGGCAGCTGCCAGGCCCTACTTCGCCTTCCTCCGGCCAGCCACGGCGGCCCAGCCTCTAGCAGAAACCCTAAACCTAACCCTAGGACGAGCTACAGTACCGGACACGGACACGACACAGGACAACGACTCGACATTCGGACACGCGGAATTCGGGTTTTTAGCCCTGTTCAGGTACCTGTAACTTTTTGCTCGTAGCTCCGTTTTCGATTCCGCAAATTGCGTTGCGAAGCCTGTATGACCCTCTCGGTGCCCGGATAAACCGTTCGGGGCATCGCATCCTGTGGTGATCGCACACCGCGATCCAAAAACAGGAAAAACCAGACCCTATTTTACCCCGAAACTGAGCACGTCCCGCCAAACGGGATGACTTGGTCGTGCGCGGTCTTCACAGATACGTGCGCGTCGTCGATACGGACGTGCGAGATTTCGCAGAAGTCGATTCGGGTGTGCGTGCACCCCGGAATCAATGCGTATCCGCGGACATCGCCCCGTATCCGACCTTTCTGCAACTCGACCTAACTTCGTGCACACACGTCAGATCGAGACAAAACTTGCACCATCAGACTCGTAGCGATACGCTGGTCCTGTGGGTCAAGTTTGGTTCGATTCTGAGAACGTTGACGAAATCGCGTGTCGTGGGCCCCACAGGCCCCGCTCGACGGGCGATTTCGTGATCGGCTCATCGGAATTCAATTCTGAAAGTTCCGTTGGGTTCATATCAGCGTTTTTGACCTGTGGACACTAAGTTTGGTGAATTTGGAGACCTTTGACCCTGACGCATTTTTCGGTGCAAAGCGGGCCCACTTGGGGACCCCGATTTGACCCGAAACTGCCGTTTTTGCCCTTGTCTCCAAATTGGACCCAAGGACAGGCGTTTCTAGCTGATTGATATTTTCTGGATCTGATGGTGATATTTGTTTCAGCAACCAGAGTACCGCCTGCAATTCCCGCCGGAGTCAGAACTGCAAACATAGCCGGAACCACATGCAAGTGTACCTTGCCCAAAACTTGCAGCTTGCTACTTATTTCCTGGACTTGGTTATACATCAGTGGGCAAGTAAAGCTTGCCAATTCTCAGCTATTTTTGGTTATAGTATTTTACTCGATTTCTTGTGGATTTAAATGTAAAACTGTTTAACTGCTTAACCTAGGAACCGTGCGACGTACTTAGCGTCCGATCATAGTCGGGTGCCAACCCCGTTCGCGGTGTTGGGTATGTCACTTAGAGTTGGACATTCGATACCCTTACTCTTGGTACTTGTCCTATCAAGTACACATGAACCCAGGACACTTGACACTATTCATGAGACAGAATCCTCTTGAGATATTCACGATGATTCTGTATAGGATACAGGTTATGACATGGACAGTTTATTCCTAGACATTATATGACTGCTGCATTAGTTATGATCTTGCGTGTCATGGATATAAGACGTGTGATTACATTGGGTGGGGAGAGACACACAGGCTACAGGCTGTTTTCATATATATATACTATTAGTGTGAGGTCGTAGACTCTCCAGCAGAGCTAGACCCTTTACGTGTTATTACTGCTACCGGCTCCCCGACACAGAGCTTGTAGCGGTCTCAGCCTGAGTTTTGGTGATGCTCTCAACTTGCATTTATCACTTAGCTGGTTACATAGTTTACCCTGCTGTTTTATTTATTTCTGCACTGCTTATATTTTGGCTTGTATTTTCTGTACCTTGCTATGTCCCCTGAGGACCTGGAATGGATGATGTCCCCAGGTATAGCTGAAGAGTACATCCAGAGATACCCTGTACCAGAGCACTTCCAGGAGCTGTACCAGGACCTGAAGACGAGCTCGCACCAGAGGACTTCTCCTGAGCATTGGCCGTATGTAGTCGTTTATTTCTATTTCCAGCTGATTATTACCTGTCTATTTGAAATTGTTGTACCAGACATATTCTCGGATTGTTTTCCGAGATATTTATTGAGATTTGCTTATTTATTCTATTGCATTATTTCTGGCAGTTGCTCTACGTTTATCTATTGTGGATGAGATTAGATTAGTCTGTGACCTGTAACAATTGCTCTATTTCCTGCTAGACTACAGCTTAAGCATGCCCTGATGGATCCATTAAATTGGGTTGTCCATCGGTGCGTGCTGCTGGCCATTGCGCACGTCTCCCGTCCCTCGTCATTTTGGGACTGGGGTGTGACATACTATTGGGCTCAAATCTAACTAAAATTAAATATTGGGTCTATGGATCTATTCTAACTAGTTAGGTCCACTAACACAAGTCCAAAATAAAATCTAACATGCTAAAAATAAATAAATAATACAATAAATAAATATTCAACATGCACAATATTTAATTAATTATAAAATGACCAAAATACTCTTTTCTAGAAAATATGGTAGTGACAGTAGCAGTAGTGGGTACTGCTACTGTTGTGGTGTTACTCAAGCACACGTGTAAATATGAGGGTATAAACAATGGTTACAACAGCAACAATACCTAAGGATGGGGACTGAGGGATACAGTCAGGCATAGGGGTGAGTGACTGTATTATGCAGCAGCCACAACAGTTGTTGTTCGAGTAATGGAGCACACTGATATAGACAGTCCAATCTCTAAGATGTAGTGTAAGAGATATCAAAGTGATACTATAATGTGGTATCATGATACAAATTAGAAAGGGTAAGTTGATGACAGTTGAGAGTGTGAAAGATTGGTTGCAGCAACATGTATCAGAAATTTAAGGGAAGCTCGGGTTAGCATGGAGTGTGTCAAGGGGGGAAATTAGTATCAATGTACTGTATGCACTGATTAGGTTGGCTAGTTGCACAATCACTTGCAAGTGACTGCAAATAATCTTGGGTAGATGCCTAGAAGCAACATCAATTAGGGGGAAACATTTGGTATTAGAACTGAGATGTCAGGGTCAGTTGACAGAAGTTGAGGGGACTATATTAGGGGTAATCTGAAGGGAGTATAGTTAGAATGAGGTACATGTGTGCAAACCTGCATACCAGGTAGGGGGTGTAAGCAATGATAGAGTTGGAGTGTGTGGCATCAAGATACGAGGGAAATACCAAAGGTAGGGATAATGATATCTAGGTACTAGTATAAAAAAATAATGGATACCAGGTATCAATTTTGATCAGTTGAAAAGACATGATATGTTAAGGTATTACAAGTTTAAGGTAAGGTATATATATTACTACCTATAAGTCTATGTAGTATATCTAGTTGATACTTAGTATCTATATAACTAGTATAGCTAACAATAAGGTATTAATTAGTATTAACCTAAAAACCTAGGTATGACCTAGTGTCACCTAGTAATAACTATATTAGACTTGTAAATCAACCTAGAAGCTAGGTATGAACCTAAAATTAAGGTAATGACCTAGTTTGACTAGAATGACCTAGATAAGACCTAAAAATCATATTTTGACTCATTTTTGCATATTATCATTTTATTACACCTAAGTGACATGATATCTCATATATAGGTCTGTGTGACACCAGCTCGGACACCGAATTATACCATTTGCTCAGGGTCACATGCGAGTACATTTCTTTGATAGTTTTCATTACATGATAGTATATATATTACTTTTTCTAGAACTGTGATACCTGACTCTGACACATGGTTACACGGACTGGTACTATATGGATCCTGTCAGAAGATGTTATCCCTTTATTATGTGTATCAAATACTCCTTACACATGTATTTCATCGTGTGTATCAGATATTCTTGTGCCCGTGTTCATTCATGTGCTTACACTATCTCATGTGCTCTGTGTGCTATTACTATAATCATGTGTGTAACGTGTCGTGATCAGATCCATGAGTATTGGTTCGGGGGAGTAGAAGTTGGGTATGTGATCAATCTCTTAGCATAATCATGTGTATGTCGATTATACATTTCATATATAATCGAGTTACCTTAGAATAATCATGTGCAACCCAAGCTGATCAGATATCAAACTTGTGCTCTAAATCACATAGACTATATTCTATTTTCTCTTACTTGCAGTTCATTTCATATTTTCGTATTTACCTTTACTGTACCTATTATATTTATTTGCATGTTTCAGCTGTATTTCCATTTCCTAGTGTATCTTGTATTTCTTTCTATTGCTTGTCATATATTCTCTACTATGTATTTGGAACTGCTTTCAGAGTTTTGTACTTCTCTCCAATCTTGACTGAATATTTTTTTCCAGATGATTCGTTAGAGGAGTTGTGTCCCACATACTATGGGCCGCAGGATGGCGAGCCATCTGAGATTGCACCTTTAGAGCAGGATGACATAGTGCCAGTTATCGAAGAGATTTAGCTAATTTATTATTATATTGGATGTGATCATATCTTAAATATTTGTTGTAATATATATTTATATTTGAGACCTTTGTGCTAAATCTATTAGACTCGGTTATGAGTTATATTTATGACTTGTGACTCTATTCTTCTATTCCATATCGTGTCATATCTTTCTCTAGTTTTATTGTGATTGAGTATTGATTATCAAATTATCATATTAATCCTCCATTTGGAATTGAGATATCATTGACAGGTAAAATTATATATATTGTGTGAGATGATTAGATATTATTGTTGACCTAGACAACGTTCTACCGCCGATGCTGCTGCGTAGGCTGGACGTATCCGCGTACTCGTACCCGCACACCGGATGCGGGTCGTGACACATAAGCAATTGGATATAATTGATAGTTAGGATCATGAGCACAATCAATAAATATAATACCTTAAAATCTAGAGGAAAGGAATGTAGCATCAGTACTAATCACAGGTAAACATTCCCTTAAAAAGCCATCAATGCATGCCTTGAAACAAATAAAAATTCTTTGAAACTTATTATTTTCTATAGTCTTTATATAACATCTGCTACTTGGATTTGTCTCAATGATTATAAAAGCATACTCTTCAAGACTACTATATGCATTAATATAACTATAATTTATTTCTGATAGAACAATTTCTTTAGCTAAGCTTTACAATATTTAATATGTATTTGGTGTTCCCTATAGATATCATTTACAACATACGATGAACTATATGACTGATTATCACGAATTTATCAATAATCTTATTCTTAACCCATACAGATGTCGCTAATGGATAATTTTTCGTTGTAAGTTCACCTAAAGAAGAATGTACATTTTCTAGCGTACTAATGACGAATGTTTTTGCCTTTGCCAATGGCTTTAGCGTACACTCTCCAATTACAACTTGAAACGTTACATTTATATACAGTTCAACTGACATTGTTTCTAATAGCACTGCAAGAAAAATTATTTACAATTGCTATATCACTAATAAAACTTTTAAATGCATGGCGATTCATAAATTCTCTTCCAATGAATAAATTGTTTAAACTATTAACATTATCATCATGTTCATCATCTATATTTTCTATTAAATTATCACTATTTTCATCGTCGGTATTACCATCATCTACTCTATGTTCTTCTTCAGCAAATGAAATAACTTGGTGAGAAGAACTTGGAGCACTAATAATTCTTGGTGGTGGTGATGGATTCATAAAAATATTAATATACAGTGATTGTATATTAACTTAAAGAATAAATTTTCATACTTGCTCACTAACTAAATTTATACAATTAGATAGATAAATATGTAACAATAAAAATTCATAGTCAATAGAAAATTTTGCAATTATTATATTACGTAAATTATCAAACGAAATATTTCGATCAATTAAAAGAACTTCAACTAAACCTCCTTCATAAGCTAACCCATTTAGTACACCACCAAGCGAGCATAATATTATTAGACTTCGATCCATGGCAACAAGAAAATGGACTTCAAAGATTGTATATTGAACCGGGCTTCTCCTGTGTGGAAAGAAAGAAACTTCGTATGGAAAGAAAGAATTTTTCTGTTTGCAATGTTTGATATGCTGATATGAAAAAAATACTACGTTTTATATAGGTAACTTCGAAATGAACGTTGGAAAAATGAAAGAGCCGTTGAAAGAGCCATTGTGAAATAGCCGTTGGACATAAACTAACTCCTAAACCAACACCAATCCATAGACTCAAACCCAATTTCAAACCCAAATAAAAACCAAATTATTCCCCAACCTATTATTTGTCTTTCTTCTTTACTTAGCCTTTTTTTTCATATAAAAAAAACTAAACCATTAAAATGAACTAAGCCTTAGAGGACAAAAAAAAAATCAAAAAAGTTACTGTAACAAAATTAATTTACATTAAATTAGTGTAAACGAAACAAGTTTAACGAAATTAAAAATAACAAAACAGTCCGCCAACACAATTGGCTGAAAAACTAATATATATATATATCCTAAAAAAATCAAAAAAATTATTTTTTTTATTTTCCAAAATTATTTCTTTATAATTAATTTATTTAAAATTGATTTCGTTAAAGTAAATTTTCTGAAACCAAAATCCAAAACAAAACTAAATAAATAAATAAAAAAACTAATAAACCAAACAAAACTCAAACTCCCCCAAAAAAATTCGACGGACCCGCCACAAAAAATTTCCGCCGCCGAGGTTAGCGGAAATTGTCTCTAAGTTAGCAAAAAAAATGAGTTTGGTGGGCCGATGCTTCTGTCACGCCCCGATCTCCCGCAGGCAATCGGCCGTTCCCGCTAGGCGGGAATCACCCTCGCCAGCGCTCCCACGGAACGATCGCTTGACCCATTCGGGCGTGATGCCGCACGAGCGTGATCCACGTCCGTGCAAGGCCATGGTTCATTGGCTGGCGGCAAGAGTTCTAAGCCACAGAGTCGCACAGATTGTCCGAGTGCAGCGGAGTTTAGGAACGCATAGCGATTCGATAACAGGTTCACTGAGTCGACACATATAACGGAAGCATTGAAACACAAGTTGAAGTAAAGCAAGCTCTTTTATTGATATGAACATGTGTTACAGGCGGCGTATAGCCGAGATTACAAGTCGCTCAAGCCTCTCTCTCTGAAACAGTAAAGCGTGCCAAGTGGCTACAATTGTGGATGATTGTACAGGCGATGTTTAGGCGATGTCCACAACATTATGCCTTGTATATGCGCTTCAGTCCCGGACGCACCGTTACAAGGCTTCAGAGGGAACTCCTGGCCTTAGCACGCACGAAGGAGGCATCCGCACCGAACGAGGTTCTTCCGCACCCTGCATACAAACTGGTGGATTATCAGTACATTGAATGCACTGGTGGGAAAGCTACTCGCCCGCTCGACAAATCCAAACACGTAATACAGGTTCCGTGCACAACTATTAAGTTGTTTTTCTAGTTGCCTTAGGATCAGTTTCATGCAAGCCTTGAATAGCCTAACGTGTCGGACAGTGCGCCGTGCGATATTTGAGGAAACACGGCGAGACTTACCAACTTACCATTTCTCCTTCCCTGTCCAAGGCAAACATGATTAATTCAAGCACGGTAAGTATAAACATTCAGGAGGCATAGCATATGCAAACACGAGGGTCATTTTAACATGATCGTTCAGGTATTTAGTTGTTCATTGATGCGATGCAGTGACTCGCACGCGGATAGCCGCTAAGCGAGGATGACTTATCTATATGAACATAATGTCGCTGGCATAGCCATAAAGGACAGTTTAGTCTCAGGGCGAAGTGACGTACAACGCGGGTGGCGAGCCCCGTCGCATAATACTTGCCGGGTAACATACGACTAACATACGTCCCGTCCGGATCGGATCGGTCCCAGTGCCCCGGTGACCGTCCACGGAACTCAACATAACATACCTTGTGCACACAAGTTGTCCGCGACAATGCAGGTCAGGGTCTTATCCATATTCCATAGCTTGACATGATAATCATGAAACTTAAACTTAATCTGAACGAGCATATTGCTCCACGAGCTGGGATTCCATCAGTACATAACACGATCCTCGTTCAGATGCATACTTAGCATGATTATCATTCAAGTGTGATTCACGTTCAGTATTCATTCTTGCTTAATGCATTCCCCTGGTTCGGGAATATGCCTTGGTGACCTAATGGTCCCGGATACTTGCAGGTTCATTCAGGCACGGAACGACTACGTAGTAGTCTTCCGGGGTTTGGATGAAAATACGGTAACATTCAAGCAGACAAGCATGCGTTTCTAAGGGGCATAAGTAAACATGTTGCTCGGACCCGAAGGTAAGCCGAGAGATAAAACCGTTAAGGGACTTAGCATGCAAGGGTCTGAATATAAGCAGTATTTCATTTCCATGTTCTAGCAAGCAATACAAGTTGGGATTATTCCCTTAGCTAGGTGCGTTGGATTTATTAGCATGCAGGAGGTGAATCACCTAGCGACTAACATAAACATTCCAGATTTTATGTGTGCTGGCTAAGCAAAGACAAGTTCACCGTAGCCACCCACCTTAGCGATGATTCGCCTCGGTAGAGCGATACGCCGAGCGAGCCTCTGAAAGTCCAAGCCGGATTCCCGTAGGGGCAAGTCTGGATATCCTTTGCTTCTCATTTGAGGCAAAGCAGGTCGGGACAGCTGCACGATTGTCGTTTGAGACGGCAGTCCGCTTGAGCGGAACGGGGTGTTACAGCTTCCACGTGTTCGTCCTTGCTTCCGCTGTTTTTTGCGTCTGTTTTCCGTCAACTGCGTTGGCGAACTGTTTCGTTATTTTAAATTTGATTAAACCTATTTCATTTGCACTAATTTAATATAAATTAATTTTGGTACAGTAAATTTTTTGCCTTTTTTTTTCACTTTGTTGACCTCCTCCGAACCGAACAGCCCTCAGCAACCACTGAAGACGACATCCTACCAACTCATAGGCGTCGTCTCCCCATTGGCCAACCTGGATTAGGTGCGAGCCCTTATTGACCGACCGAAATCAAAATATAGCACGCTCGAACCACAAGTCCACCAACTCCACATCACCACCACTGCTCTCTCTCTCTCCTCTGCAAAAAATGGCCGACATATTATCGTCCTCCGCCACCGTGGCCTCCGTCGGCGACGGCGGCCGCGTCCTCCTATCGTCGGCGACGAAGCGGGCGGTGACCCGATCCTCCCTCCACCTCCCTTCCCTCCGCTCGTCATCCTCCTCCTCCAGATCCCTGTCCTCTTCTTCCCGCCAAATGTCATTCCAGAAGCTCCAATCCCGGCCTCTGCTTCAGAAGAGGACAGCTGTGGGATCGTCGGCGTCCGCCATGGCGGCGGCGGCGGATGTGAGCCAGCTGAAGGCCGCGAGGGAGGACATCAAGGAGCTGCTCAAGTCCAGCTTCTGCCATCCTATCATGGTATTCCTAACATTTTTTCACTTCTATTCGACCTATCAGAGTCTATTTTGGAGTGTCCGTGTCGTTTCCCAATACACGACTCCGGGCACGGTGACACAACTCCACTGATGTCCTGCAAAGTTATGTTTGCTTTATTGAAAGAAACATCCTTCAGGTT